>OMOV01098146.1:0-10304 GCA_900312565.1 Beryx splendens | reverse complement strand
GACACTCTGCCTCAGGATGATCCGGGTGAAGAGATGAATGGGCACGTGAACCCCGACAGAAGAGACCCAACTGTTCGAAAGATGAGAGATACCACCGTCTACACATTCTCATTGGTGTCACGCCTTCCCAATGTGGTTTTTTTACATTTATTTTTTTTATTTTTTTCAAAAGCACACCCCAGCTGTCAACTAGAAGACTTGTAAACAACCGTAATGCATCTCACACAGCCTTTAAAGTGTTTGAAAAGTCTTGGAAATAGAATCCAAATTTAAGATGGATCAGCCGGAAGATTGTGTAAATCTGTTTTTCGTTCTGCTTGTGATATCTCTCAAAGCAAAATCTGCACGCAGAACACTTCTCCTGCTCGTTCCCCTTCTCTGCTGAAAGTCAGCCGATAGATAAATCAGATCGTTTCAGAGGCAAACGGTTTAGATTGACACCAGATGTGTTTGGTGATCTTCTGCTGCAAAGGTCACGCCAAAGAGGGACTCGAAATGTCAAACACCCGTCTCTGAAGTTTAAGCAGAAGCCTTTGTCAGACCGGCTGGATTGATATTCTTTCCCAGACTCCCAGAATTTCATTAGTGGGACACGCTTTGCTGAAGAATATGCAGAATTATTTTTCTTTGAGAATGGTAACTGAGCATTGATGATTTTCTGGACTTCAAGAGAAAGACATTGGTTTAATGATATTAACGTCTGATGTGTCCGTGTGTGTGTGTGTGTGTGTGTCCGTGTGTGTGCGAGCGTGTGTGTGTGTGTGTGTGTGAGAAGTAATGTTGGCATAGAACGTAGCACCTTGCTTCTCTTCAACATTGTGTTTTTCCCTTGAAAGGGTATGTCCTGTATCTACATGCCACTGTGCACCACTTAATACAAATAATCCTTGAAAGCAGATTTTCAAAAAGTTTTGCATGCCGCTGATAAGAGCACATCCCAACCGCAGCTACGCCCCTGCTTTCATTCACATACGTTTATTAAAGATTCAGACTTCTGTGGAGCGTTAGGCCACTGTCCAGTCATTTAGGGATTCTTCTGTGCACTGTCACTTCTGTTGTGACACGTTTCTGAGACTAAGAGGTAAGAGCTCACCGTGACATCGCTGGGAGCAACATATTCCTGCCCTGGATATGCTAACGTCTCAAAGACGACCGCTTCTGTACAAAACCTTGCAAGATTCATAACTTAACACTCGTGTAAACAGAGGCGGACTGTATGTAGGCCTACATGTTTTCTAAGATTTGTGTGTACACCACCCATGTTTGTGTTCGGGAGAAGCAGCTCTGTAGTAGCCGGGCTCTGTGTGTGTGTTTGGTGCATTGGTGTGTAATGTTGTTTGCATTGTGCACTGCTTATGGTAATTACAGTACGCACTGCTTAGGCTGCACAGAGCCCCAAGAGCCCATCAGCATAAAGAAAATATGGTGTGCGCTTATACAGTATGGTAGCAGTCAAAGAAGCATCAGCCAACTGGAGGTTGGAGCGCTGTACATTCACATACCAGGAAGCAGCTCAGTGGCTTTCTAACTGTAGCAGCACATGAATTAAATATTGTGTTCAGTGATTCTCTTAGTTACAACAACACTGAGCTTCCACAGCACTTTGGTTCAACAGGAAAACCATTACGTAAACTGCCAGCGCACTTGTTGTAAATCACATTAATATCCACGCTCCAACACGGTCTCGTCAAATTTGGTGAAATGAGCACAAACTCTGAATGCTGATTACGTGTTGTGGACACAAACGTTTTGAAGATTATGTTCCTCCACCATGGATTTGATTATGTGACTATAGTAGAAATTGGACATGCTATTTTCACCTGCTTGTCACATGACAAGGTTAGCTAACCGTTACTGTTATGCAAGTAGAACAACTTCAGTTAAGGTCAGGGTTATGTTTAGGCAAATATTACTTTGGTTAAGGTTTGGCAACTAAAACATTTTGGTCATGGTTAAAAAAAACTTTGATTAAAAAGTCAAGCTCACAGGAGGAAACTTGGCATGAGTTGAGAAGTGAAACCGCCACAGTTACTCTCCACCGCTGTACTTCTGTTAGACGGCTCCCATGAAACGGCACGTGTTGTTCTGTTTAGAGATCCGGTTCTGTTAAACTCAGTCAGCTGTGCCAAGACAATAAAAAAAACACTTCAGCTCTAAGCAAGCTAAACTGATCACTGTGAGATATGAGTCCCAAAAAAAGACGACAATATTTCATGGCATTCCTTGTCAATATGAATAAGGGAGATTGTGCAAGAAGTCATGGCGACAGTCATAAAGCTCTGAAGAGACTAATCATCACCACCAAGAGTGACACAGCTGGAATGACAACTTTGACACCAACTGTGCCGCAGTCTCTGTGTGAGCGGCCTCTCTCGAACCCTCGATGCGCCTCTGGAACATTGATTTCAGGACGTTCTTCGCCCTGGCTAGGAGTCTCGGCTGGGCTGCTCTCCCTGCCTGCACTTCTTTATATGACTTTATTGCTCCCTTCATTCTGCGCTCACTCCATTTGTTCAGCATTCGTTCTGCTTTCCACACTAGGCTGCCATTTTATTGCATGTAATCTCACTGTGTTGTGCTGCATGAGGGCTTGGGCAGATATGAGGGCTTGGGCAGATATGAGGGCTTGGGCAGATATGAGGGCTTGGGCAGAGAGCCTTGCCTAGCTCGAGCACAGGTGGTCCGCTACTATGAATTGGATTTCCTTCCAGCACTGCAAAAGCCTGAATGATGTCCGTGCATTCCTTTATTACTGTTGTAAACATTTGATTTTTTAAATTTGTGATAACAGTAAAACAATATTTTGTTAGATTAGTGAGGTCAGCCTCATCCACGTGATCAACTTCACAGTACTGCCAGCTACGGTTGTTGAGGTTTACTTCTATATGTGCTTACTCTTCTTCCTTGGCAAGAACGATGGTTGACTGGTAAATGTGGAGTGCCATCAGCCATTTACAGCTAACGGTGGTGGTTGACTCGCTGTGTCACGTGTCAATACAGAAATTCACTAGTGATCGTGATTGATAACGAGGAACAAGCAGATCGATGTCTGCAGTGTTATATTTGCCTTAAAGTAAATGTGCATCTGCATGTTTTTGCATATCTTTAGTGGTGGATCTATGCAAGTTTTACCCAGAAGAGGCCTCATTTGTAAAACCTTGCCTATATGCAACACAAAGATTACACTGGGGGGGAAATGCATATGCTACAATAACGCATGTGCTGACTGCACTTTCTTTCCGACATCAGAGCAACAGAATGTAATGAGTCTCTTGTACATTTTTTATTTTTTACAGTCCAAGTTTTATTTAGATATAAAAACAAGAATAAAAAGAGAAGGTGGAGGATGTGAAGATCAGGCGAAAACACATTTTCCAGCTGGGTGTGTAGCGTGAGGAAAAATGAAGACAGACATTAGGCAAGTTGTAACAATTCTAAAAATCTATAGGACTATTTTCCAATACTGATCCCTAAGCTGACATTATAAAGGGTCTTCATTAGACTCACCATAATTGGTGGTATTTCTGCATGTTGAATTGTATGTTTCATTAAAAGTGCGTGTATGTGTGTGTGCATGTGTGTGTGAGTGTAGAAGGGAAAGTGCCTGCAGCTCAGGAAAGCACACGAGCCGGCGTCCTACAGGTTTACTCCAACGGGAAACTTTTTCATGCTCCACTCCCTTCCATCCTGGCATGAGTTAAACAAAGCAGCACCTTCCAAATGCCCCTTCAGCTTCAATCCAGTTTCTTCAACTTCATCTGATTTCTGCGTCAAAGCTTTGACATGTCGGTTTTGTCAGACAGGCAGCATGAAAAACATGATTTATTTTGTGGATCAACCTGGTTTGACTATAAGTCAATATGAATTTAGAAATATGTGACTCAACGTACTCAGAAGAGCAGTAAAAAAACACTGATTGATGAGTTAGTTATATGTTGTTATCCAAAATGAAGGGTTAGTGAAGCTGTGAAAATCTGAAGCGACATAAAAACAGCAGAATATAAGTTAGAGAAGAATGTTACACACTCTAACATAATTGTAGAAAGAATTTCAAAGAGGCACTCAGGCATCTTCTTTGGTTGTAATATTGGACAGTTTGAGTCGTTCCTCTTCTTCCCCCTTCTCCTCCTCCTCCTCCTTCTCTCGCGCTTCCCCTTCCACATGGTATCCCACCATGAGCTGGTACACCATCACACCCACTACTGCACCCAGGAAGGGGGCACAGATGGGCACGAAGGACCAGTAGGCTTTTGCTCTGTGAGAGAAAAATGAGAAAAGTTTGTAGTACACCAGGTAATTTTCTTTCTATTCACCTGTTGTGATGCGTAAAATTTGATTGCGTATCAATAGAACACGGGTTAATAAATGGCTTTGTTGTTATGATTAGAGAAATGTTGCCTTGATTGAAAAGCCATTTGAAATGTGAAAACATTAGAACCGCAGGAAAACATAATATTGTCAAGAATGATCAGAACCGGGGGCCTAACATGCGCAATAACAACTTTCATCAATCTGGTCATGATTTTTTAATGGCAAGTGGGTATAAAATGGGACGGTGCATGTCTAACGCTCATCATTCTTAGTGTGACTTTATTGTCTTCAGCGACATTTACCTTCAAGCAAATAACACAGACGTTCCGCTAAATACCGTATCTTATTTTGTACATAATATGTGCGATAATAAAAATAAAGGTTTACTACAGTACCACAGTTTCCAATGCAATCTACATTGTGCATGCACTTTGAGTTATTCCTGCGTGTCTGTTATCAGCTCTGCCTGAAAAGAACAACAATCAGTATTTGACAATTTGAATTTATTGAACCTATCAGTATTGAATCATCCTGCACCCTTTCTGTTGGTTAATTGGATTTGATTGTATTGCATTTCTCTGCACTGTCCAAGTTGATTTATAATCATGTGATTTACTTGTTTCATTCATTTCCGTTTAAGTTATTTACCAGCGCTGCATATTTTTATTCAAGCTCTTTACTTGTTGTGTGCGTTCGTCACTTTCTCTCCGCAGAACCGCTAACATACATCAGGCTAAGTGGAGTGTATGAACTGAACACGTGGTTGTGGTCCAATACAGTTTAAGAAGTGAGACAGCATGTGTGGTGAAGGAAATCGATGGCAAAGCAGTAAGATAAAATAAAATGTTCTAATGACCTTTCAACAAATTCTTTATGCTTCATATCAAATCACACAGACTTCTGAGAGGAGCAGGCCTTAATCATGTATTTGTTGCTCGTGTCTAAAAGCTCTCTAGTTAACCCAAAAAGCATCTTTCTGTTTGCAATGAACTTTCAGTGCGGGCTCATAACTTCCATGTCCCAATTAATTGAAACAGGTGTGCACAGGAGTCAGAAAGTCACAAAAAAACTTCTCAAGTCTGTTTTTAAGTGTGTTATGCATTTTTTTAGTCAAACCCAGTGAGTGTGAAACACTGAATGCGACACTGTCGAAGGGCAGCAATGAGCTTCTTGGCGTCAAACTTAATATCGGACCATTTCTTGTTGTTTCCAAAGCGCTCAGGCTCTCGGAGCTGGCACCACTAACTGCTGCTGTGAGGCCACCAAGCCAATACCTCGCGCCTCGTGTCAACCTCCCGACAAGCCCTTCAGCTTCACACACACTGAAATTTCTCTTTTTATTCTCGCGCTCCGACTTTGCCATTTCCTCACACAAAGAGAACGGAGTAAAAGCACATTTATATGCATATCAGTACTCACGAAGGGCATTTCATTAGTATGCAAAACGACAAGATGATTGTGATACATAAAGAGAAACCTGCTGCAGAGTAGTTTTTGCCGTGCACACTTTGCCTCTTTTGTACGATCAGACCGCCCTTTCGTTTATTTAATTTCCAGTCAAAACGGCAAAGTGCAAGTTATTTCTTTTTCAGCGTCAGAAAAAAAAAGCAGGAAACATACATGTAACACAAAATTACACAAAAGCCTCCACAACTAAATATAATATGAAATATTTCAGTTTTTAGTGTGTCCGCCCTTTATTACAGCTTCCATTCTTTTCAGGGGACTTTTTCAGATCTGAAGAGTGGAGCTGGATTTTTTTCCCATCTCTCAAAGATGAAAGCATTACTTCCTGTATCTGATGGTGATATTATTCGCTGCACGGTTGTAAGAAGTCCCATTTTCTCGATATCTTGCAATGATTTTTTAAACTCTGATTTTGGAAACTCCTGTTTGTTGATTCCCCCCCCCTCTGACTTTCACCTTCCTTATGCAAGTGTTTTATGTCATATCTAATCTCATCAGAAATATCGCTTTTAGCCATTTTAGATGCACACGAGACAGAAATGTGCAAGGCAGCTAAAGTGCCTATAAGTGCGTTTGGGTAGTTTGTGCGAATATTAGTGTCGCTTTTGAAGGGACAGTGTGTTAACATAATATTGGACACTAAGATTGGAATGATGGAAGAGTTAAAGTCGTCGTCTTACCAGTCAAACAACCTCTTCTACTCCCAAAAGACATAGGGCAGATACTCACGTGAAAACCTCACCACCCCAGCCTGCAAGAGCCGTAAAGAGGCGCGGTCCCAGGTCCCTGGCTGGGTTGACAGCATAACCTGAGTTGAAGCCCATTGAAAGGCCGATGACCAATACCACGAAGCCTACAGTGAAAGCCTCCAGACCTCGAGGGATTGGATTGTTGTATGGATCCACTATAGCCAGGATACACACGATCAACGCAGCTGTTCCGATCATCTGAGACACAGGGACAGAGAGGCTTACTGTTTGTTACTGTTCATTGTTTTAACACTGGATTTCTTTCAGACAAATCAGTCAACATCTCACACAGGACATGCCGTCTTATGGGTCATACACCGAAGCCCTATCGAGGTTTATGAGGGCTTGGCAGGCACATGGCCCGTCTGCTTTACGAGTGTCTCCAATCTCCGAATCCTTATTCCTCACATTTTCTTTCACTTTTCATACTACATGCTCATTTCTCAGCTTTCATTGCGATTTAGAAAGCTTCTCAGCTTAAGAAATATGTGTTGTCTCTCACCCCACCAGGGAATCTTTACCTGATTGTAGTTCTCTTTGTTATCTCTCTAACATGAGGTCCAGCTTTTGGTTGACCAGCCTGAATAGGTGGCTATAGCAACACCTTAATAACGAGTTTTGTTAATAAGGTAGCTCACTTGCTGGCTAGTCCGTCTGTCTCTTAGCTTCCCAGCCAAGGAACATTAACCAGCCGAGTCACATGATTACCGTTACCATTATATGGTTACTGTTTAGTTTCAATGGTTTGGCTCGTCCCTGCAAGCTGGTCAGTATACTCTCTTGGTGTCCCAACCATTTGGCATTTGGCTAAAAGTTGTACACCACAAACACATTCCCTTATAACCTGGAGTGGGTAACAGTTCCATGACTGACCAATCAAAAGTGTGTCTCCAAGAGGATCGCAACGATAAGGTATGAATTATAAAAAACAATATATAGCCTACAGTTCATCGTGTTCAATCATGCATTTCAATGATTGATGTAAATTTAGGCAAATATGTGTACTATTCCACTTAGCAGGCCTGTCCGTTATTTCCATGGAGATAGTGTTCAGGAGGCACATTCAGGGCACACAAACCAAGCTGCAAACAAATTGGGACTGGATGGGGAGAGGTAAAGTTTTGGATTAGGGTTAGAGAGAGCTGTTGCCTAAGATCCATATTTCTGAAATGCTGTCAAAAAACTAGTGGCTCCTAAATGTGGCTTTCTTTTCAGGCTGGACTGAGTTGGTCAATGATCTGAATGTACAGCCTCAGTGAAAAGACACCTATGGTCATTGGGTAGTGACCGAAAGATACGAGCGGCTGAGATGAGGTTCCTCCGCAGAGTGGCTGACCTCACTCTGTGTGATAGGGTGAGGAGTTCAGTGATCCGAAAGGACCTTGGTATCGAGACGCTGCTCCCTCAGATTGAGAGGAGCCAGTGGAGGTGGTTTGGGCACCTAGTATGGATGCCACCTGGGCACCTCCCTTTGGAGGTGTTCGGGGCAGTACCGACTGGGAGGAGACCCTGGGGTAGACCCAGGACACGCGGCTAGAGGGACTGCATCTCCCAGCTAGGATAGGGGGATCTACGGAAGCCTGGAAGGGCAAGGGGAAAAGACAAATATTTGTGGTCAATGTTGGCCAAAACAGTAGATAGTGTCTCATATGGACAAGATAAACCTAGATTTTGGCTTTTTTTCCCCAAGTTGCTTTTCAGGGGCGCTGCATTTACGACTTCAGTCTTATGACTTATTTTGGAGTAGTGTTTCCATAGTCTAAACTAAATGAATGAAAGATCCTATTCTGCTTTACCTTTCATGAGATATTAAGCTAATTATTGTGAGAATAATAACGGGGCTTAGAATGGAGCACAAGACACAAAGGGCATTGAAAGTTCAACCAAATCAAACGTAAACAAAAGGTTTCAATGTCTCAATTAATGAATTATTAATGCTTGCTGTAAATCATAACGTCCATTAAATGCTGCCATAACTGTCATGGCCTGCTGTCCCGGGTCCTGACTCTCTCAGCTTGTGGTGCACGTCACCCTCGTCTCTCAGGGCTTGAATCACCCAGGAGGAGCTGGAAGAATTTGTTGCTGGAATATGAAAAACAGTTAGATGGGGAATATTGTAGGGTTATTGTGTCTGCAGATGTGTGCAGAACTAATGTCCTCCTCCGTTTTATTGAAGAGCACTTAATCTCTTTTATACATATAGAGCAATAAAAACTCTATGCTTTCAACTATTTTGTTTTTAACACTAAATACCCATCATTTGATTTTTAGATTTTATTAAAATACATTTTTATTTTCTAAGCAATCCATCATATTGACGCGCTCAGCAAGTGGGCTCATTAGAGACTAGGGGACATATTTTTGACCACATGTCTTAGAGTGGACAAGCCACTGAGCTCCGTCCTCTGCCACTCTCTTCCCCAGAGAAGCAGAGTTTGAACAACTGTCCAGTTCACTCCGCATGCACATGAAGAGTACAATGTTGCTCTGGAGCTATAAATAACTATTTGCTTTGCCAGCCTCGTCCAGGGTAAGACTTTGTCCACATATTTTGTTGCATTGAATAGTTGGGGGCAATTTCTGAGGCTTAAAGGTTTAGAGACATTTTTTGGTGTCCGGACACATTCTGCTTCTGGAGTAGATGTGTGAATATTTTTATTTTATTAACGAGCAAGGCCTCAGGTGTTTCGCTACCTTCATACACGATGGGCTCCCCAGGAAATGGGCTGGTAGCAATCAGGACATTTTGTAAGTGTCTTGTGTGAGATGTCAGCTAATATGACTGCAAGAGCGCCACTGGTTACACACAGAATGTCATCTCTTTTTCCTCAGATTAAGGTGACATGACACAGAATCTCTTTTGCACGGCTTGCATTAGCAGTTCTGTAATTAGAAAATAACATGCTCGACTCCCACTTCACCAGAATGTCTTTGGTGCCCGGTTCAAATAGCAAAGTCCATCAGGAGGAAACAGCACTGGTCGTATGTCTTTTGCATTCATTTCAGCAGCATGTCTCTAGCAGTTCTGTGGAATGAGCATTTGGGGCTCTGCAGGTATCTAGAAAACAGTGGGGCCGTGTGTCTGATAAGCTCTGATAGGCCCAGTAGGTGTGACTCAACTGGGCTTCAGCGTACGACCTGTGAGAGGGAGCATCACATAAAAGAGAACAGAGGTAAAATTCATAAACAACAGTTCCTGATCAAATACATGAACCACCATTACCTGATCAAAGAATCCATTAACCAGGGTGAGATGTTTGGATGGATATGTGGCAAAAATCCCAGCTGTGGAGTTCTTCCCCACCACGATGAGTTCCCCCTGGCCATAGTCCCATAATGCATCTAGTGAAACCACGTGCAAATCACCCTTATTATTCATAAAATTGAACAGATGTTTATATAGTACATGGGTGCTGGCAAGAATTTCAGTGTCACATGACTAACTTGAGCCGAGCCCTCAATTTACACTGCAGCTCCCTGTAGCTATAGGAACCGTGGGACCTTGGATTTCCTGCCTGTTCTGGACTGCAGGTCAGCGTGATGAAATAAGGTATTTCTATTGTATTTGTACTTTCTGAGTGCATGCCGACATCATTGCATACATGCACACACAAAACAATGTGCAAACATACCAAGACACTAAAACAACCCACACTTGCACTTGCACTTGACACACACACACACACACACACACACACACACACACACACACACACACACACACACACACACAAGCCCACCCACACACACACACACACCCACACACACACACACAGC
>OMOV01098142.1:0-12224 GCA_900312565.1 Beryx splendens | reverse complement strand
TGTTAGTCCGACTAAAACCGGACTTTTAAAATACATGTAAACGTGTTCGTCCGACTGAAATCGTACTAAATTGAATTTCTCGAAGTCGGACTAAGACACCTAGATAATGCGATTGGAAGTGGATTTACTCTGGCATGTATACGCTTCGATCGGCCCCGAACCGGACTAGGCCTTCTGCGCATGATCCATAGCTCCGGCGGCTGTCTTTCACCCAGAAGTCGCACAGCGTAAGTTCGTAGAAGAAAGCCGTGAGCATACGGCGTTGTCTTCTGCCTTCGGACATCACCATAAGCACCAGGGATCGCATGCTTCTCATTTGTACCAAAAGTAAAGCGTACAGTACATACGAAAGCTACCGCGCTGTAAAGTCATCCATGTTTTCACCGTTCCACATGGAACCCGTTTGCCGCTCGCTAACTTGTTTGTCGCGTGTTTGGTGTGTGACGCAATAGGTCAACCGGAAGAAGGTTCGACCCCGGTGATAATAAATCGATTCTCCCCTGGTTCATGTATACTGGGACAACGAGAGTAGTCCAATTAAATGGCCTAATCGAGCTATGACCTTAGCTCGACTTGTGCATGTAAACGTACTGAGTGTCTGGAAAGCCTATGACAGACTTCATGACTGTTCCAGTCTTGCCTGACTAGGGCAGTTCAGACTAAACGCTTGCCGTCTGGTCAGGAGGCAAATACAATTATATCTGTTAAATTGTTTCTTGCTCCATGGTACAGAAGCTACAGTTTACATTTACATTACAAATGTATTTTGAACTGACACCTTTACAAGAATAACGTTGAGGACTTCTTTCACTTAATTTGTAGTTGCATACTTATGTGGAGTTCCAAGCACGCTCATTTTATACTATTTTATATGAGATTTATTCCTCCACATGATATTGTTTACAATGTGTCAGGAATGGAGCAAGTCGAGTTGGGAATCTTGTTGATATACGATCTACCCGAGTGGGCATTGTTGTTGTTATTCGTGCTTCTCTTGTGCAGTTCATTTTCTGTTTCATCCAAAATTATGATGTCCAGAACTGGACAGAAGTAGATGTAAAGAACACAAGCTGCACAACTGTACAAAGAGAAGTTGCATACAAATGACCCACAATCAAAACAGCGCTGTACATAACTGTGTTTGGAAGTAAGTTGAAGTGGGGATGGGGTTGAAGCCTGTGTTGAGAGTTGCACACATGGTTGAAAACCACAGGACTAGACTATTGGCAACTGACTGATGTCGTCCTCCTGCTGTTTATGTACCATCATCTTAAAGACTATGTGAAATGGCAATGTACCCCAACTATTGCCCTATAGACACCTAAACTAGACTGAAAACAGCTCCAGGTCTTCAGAGGACAGCAGGCTAGTACTGCTTACAGACTGTATTTCTGTTTTACACTATAGCAAACCTTGGTCTGTATTTTGCACTTGTTACTCAGGACAGCCTGTAATGATGCATAAGGGTGGGAGCATGAGAGGGCAGAAATAGAGGATATGAGAGGCAATGGGGAAATGTCATCCTCTTGGACTGGGTGGACAGTTACATCCAGCTCCCACAATGATTGAATGTGGGCAAAGTGGTTCCTACCCATAAATAAATGAGGACTGCTGGTTTAAGCGATGTCTTGGCATGGCTTACAACTAGCCATAAAAGCCCTTTCGACTATCGCTGACCTTATGTAAGGTGGTCTATTTCAGGTCAGAATATGTTTTGAACAGATCAAAAGCAAACCAGATAGGATGGTTTTGGTTTTAAATGTAGTGTGTGTGTATGCTTTTGGTTTGGCAGCCCTCTTGAGTTTTTGGGGCGAGGCTGCTTCCCCAATGAATGGGAAATGTGTTGGTTGTCATGGCTAAATTGGTTTTATGTGTTACTTGTATTCTGGCAGCCTTGGCCAGGATTGGTTTCCAGCCCTCCCATTGCAACCTAATTTCCTGCTTCTCCCCTAATCTGCAGCCCTCTCACCCCAAATAATGGCCGGATAGGACGAAGCAGAATAGAATATATCTCCCCTCCCAGCTTGCATTACCGGTTCATCAGAATATAATAGTTCGGGCCTCTGTAGCCCTCTCAGCCAGTATATTGACTCGCTAGTGTGAGGTCATGCAGTGGGTGTGGCAGGAGTGTAGCTGTATGCTGCTTTCCCATGCTGAAGTTGTGAACACGCGATGAGCGGTCTGAGCTGCACTCTAGGTAAGGGACAGGGAGGCTTCCCGATGCGTCATCATGGAAGCGTTCATATCAAGAAGGCGAGACATACCGATTCTCTCTGCTATGCTAAAATCAAAAAACAAAATGTATTTGAGATTAGAGCCAAAACCGCCAGGTAATTGCTCTAATTCAGCACTGGAATCTTATAAATTATTATTAGGTGTTGGCTGTATGTGGCTTCATAATAATTGGGATGGGGACCTGCTATTACAGAGTGGGCATTAGACCACGCTTTGAAAGGGGGAAAGTGTTTAAACTGAAGGGATGAGTAAGGCTACTGCTAAGAAAGAAGTCGTGCTTAGGATCAGCGATCTCATCAGTGTCCAAAATGTTTGGCTCAGCTGCCAACGACTGGCAAAATGACAAGATTACCCCGCCAAGAACAATTCTTACAGTCAGAAATAATTGAATATAGATTTTTAATGGACCCTACCCGTTGTCAGTGCTGTTTTGTGTATAGAAGGTTCTGTGTGTTTGATATTAATCTTCGACTAATATAAGGTTAATCAGGAGCCTGTTTGATACAGAGCCATTTTATGCTTTGATTTGATTGGCTCATGGCCAGAGAGAGTGCATGGTGGTCAGCAAGGACAAACGTTCACAACAGGCAAAGACTGTATCAAATCTTACTGTCTCATAAAGTTACCAGGCTTCTACCATGTGCCTGTGATGTTGTGGGTTTAAAATCTGTTAATGATTCAAATCCATGACGATGTAAACATGGTATGCGCCCGATCCCAGTAGGCCAACAAGATGTCAAAAGAATCACATTATAAAAGATCCACATCACGACCGTTGCCTTGCACATGGCTCTCTGCGGGGCAAGTTACTTGTCTCTTGCATGGCTGAACCTGAGGCCTAACAAGATTACAAGATAACAAGATATTGAGCCAAAGGCAGCGTTGAAATAGGATTCTCGCACATCCCCTCGGGAATGGCACTTCGAGTAGAACACATTTGAATCTACTTTAGCTACCATGCTAGCTACTTCGCAGAGTAAGATCGAGTTAATATCTAATCTCTTAGGGTAAATTAAACGAGCGGGATAAAAGGGATGCCCCAATTCGTTTTGGGGCACAAGAGAAGTATGTTCATGAGTTATTATTTATATTTGTAGTAGTTGTTGAGTATACATGGACTTTAGTGTTGACATAGCATTAGCCCAGTTGGTGCTAATGTCTCCCACAGTGAAATGGAGGGATTGTGGATCATTCATTCGTTTGTTTGTTTGTCACATATCTGAGACACTGCTGATTGGATTTTGATGGCACTCAGGGGAATGATGCGTCTCACCACTCTGCTCTGGAGTTTTCAAATTACACTGACTGGCCCAAGGGGGGCGCTACAATCACAGGTCAAAACAACGTGACCTATTTGTTACTCCCGTGCCATATGTACTGTAAAGCCTAACAGCTGAAGTCCAAAACGAAAGAAGACTGAGGACAGAATGGATGAAGTTCCTGGATGTTCAAAGAAACCTCAACATCTCCAGAACTTCAGCCTCCATGCCTGCACGTCTCTTCTTCTCTCATTAACAATTTCTCTCTCTTTCTGTCTCCCTCTTTCTTGCCTTCGGTTTCTGTCTCTGTCTTTCTCCGCCTCGGCGTCTCTCTCCAGGAGTGGAAAGTGACCAGGCTGACGTTTGAATACGACCCGGAGCCTTATGGGAAGGAGAGGGATGGGGCCATCATTAAGATGGCCAATGAGTTTGGAGTGGAGACCATCGCCAGAAACTCACACACTCTCTACAACCTGGATAGGTTAGTAGCATACACACTCCTTATTCATTCTGCAATATTGGTAGGTCTGTACAAGAGATCTACACACACACACACACACACACACACACACAGTTAGTTACCTTTGAAAGATGGTACTGTAAGACACTTTGGATAAAGGTGTTCTCCAATTGTCATATTATTTGTCACACTTCGTCACACTTTTTTTAAAGGACAATTCCGGTTCAGAAACCATTTCTACCTCTCTCCCTAGCTGTTATTTCCTCTCTTAGCACAGCATTTCTCTATTATATCTGATCATGGGTCAGACGAATGTTTATGTATAGTCAGCGCAGTGTGGTTCTGACCCTCACAATCCTTACTACTGGTTGCTCGTAATGTTGGTGATCATCTAGGAATTTAAGCTAAGGTATCGGCTGCATGCGTAACATGTGATGTTCAGATGGCTCTTTGGTCTGAGATTAGTCTTAAGAACCAGATGACACTGGAATGCACGGTTTGGCTCTCCGCTCTCTGTCGGTGCGCAGACATCAAAAAAAGGTAGACATCACTAATCCGAAATGAATAGCAGTCACAGGGGTATTAGAATATCTTTTTTCTGACCACCTTGCACAGTGTCATGGATGGCTGTGCTCCTCTCATCAGGCTTTCAAATGGCTTCCTGTCTTGTCTTGCATTATGTTTATCTAAGTATGTAATATCCCATACCCTTGCTAGCCCTGCCCGCTGGTCACATGCCGTTGGACATGAGCACCGAAGCCTTGCTCATATTATGGCCTTGGTGATATTGTTTTTCATGATCCTTTATGTGCTGCCTGAGAAGGTTCTCTGACCCGACACCCTTGGACTCCTGAAACCCATTGCTAACACATTGTAAAATCTAAATGCATGACTGTGAGTCTGTCTTTCCTACAAGATGGGCTGGCCAGTTAGGTTTTTATGTACATAGGAAGTATGCATGTTGAGATCTAGGCGCAACTGAGTTCTCTCTGTCTCTCTCTCTTTTCTGTTGACATCCATGTATTTTTGACATCTTGCAATGCATTACAAAATGCATGTCGGTACTGTTGATAGTCCAACATTTCCTGCACACTGATGTCAGCATAATGTCAGCTGTGCTTTTAGTAAATCAACAGAACTTGACAAGGCGTCCAAGAGAATGCTGAGAAATATTTGAACAAGTCAAGGTGCGATTCATTAATCTCAGGAAATCAGTGTGTCAGCATCATCACCGCCAGCGGTGACATCCAGTGGCCGTTGCGTGCTGCTGCAGGTCACACCCCTGGCCATGTGCACAGACTGGATGGCGGGATGTGTGCGAATGAGAGAGACCAACTGCCCTTTCACATGGGGAACCGAACAGGGTGAAGGCATCCATCGGTGAAAGTCGACCCCACGGGTCAAACTCTACTCTGCTTGGGGTCAAAGTTCAGCGCCAAAGTTCCCATTATATATTGGAATGTATCTGGCCCTTGTGTGAGAGATTATGATGCTGAGAGAGAGAGCGAGAGAGAGAGAGAGAGATTAGTTGTGTGTGTGTGTGGGTGTGTATTGGTGTTTGTGGTCATGTGGATGCAGACATGCTCAGAGACATGTGGCCAGCTTACTGAACTTATTCACAGTAGCCACAGTAAACTGACCAATAGGAAACGGTCCCGGCCTCAGATCCACCCAGCAGGGATCCAGAATGGCCTTACAGATATAGACTTGTTGTATAAGATCGAAACTAAATACAGCGCCTCAGTGTCAGCGATACTAGCAAATGATCCTGAATAAAAAGACACAGAAATAGACCCCTTTTATCACCTGGTTTTAAACTACAAGTGTAGATGCACAGTATCCAGTATGCACAGCGTCTCCCAGGTGGAAATATTACTCAAGTCTGGACTTCTGGCAGCGATTTAGGAAAACTACTATCCTGCAAGTCTTGGATGCATTTTCAGCGGTGCTTAAATGCGGCTCAGTATTCTGCCTAGTAGGGTTTGACCATTACGGGTTTTTGAAGACCGATTCCAATATTGTTTGGATTGAAGCTGCCGATAGCCGACATTTTGTGCCAACACTATCATTAAATTTGACAATTTGAAAATGTTCAGTGTTTCTGCTAGGATTTTAACTCATGCTTTTTGAAATCTGATAAAAAATATCTATTTATAATCAGTTCATGTTAAGGGGCTTCCCATAGACAACCAGTGTAATATTGATCAAGTCTACAGTAAATATGTAAGCAATCCAGCTGCATCATATTTATCATATCGGAGGTGGAGAATACTGTCTGGCCAATATCCAACGTTTAATAAAAGGTAAATATTGATGAGCCAGTATATCAGTCTAACCCTGCTTGCCACCCCTATATATCTGTATATATGTCTATATATGTATCTCTATAGGCTTAAACAGCAACAACGGCAGCACTCCTTTGGCATTCGTAAATGTCGTCCAATATGTATTTTCTCTCCGCTAATCAAACCTCAGACACTCAAGCTTTTCCAGGCCATAGTGAACAGAACATTGCCACCCAGAAGACCTACTATGTTATGTTCACACTTTGTACAGCTCTACATCTCTATCTTTTCCCCCCCGTTCACAGGATAATCGAGATGAACAACAACAGCCCTCCTCTGACCTTTAAGCGCTTTCAGGCCATGGTGAACAGACTGGAGCTGCCCAGGAGACCTCTGCCTCCCATCACCCAGCAGCAGATGGATAGATGTAGGACTCAGATAGCCGACAACCATGACCAGCACTACAGTATACCTTCACTGGAGGAACTAGGTACGCACGCTTTTAGAATCTAGTTTATGATAGATGTGGGACTCGTATAGCTGTAAGATGAGTCATATGCGGTTGCTGGCATGACGCTTTCTCCATACAATAGAGAACGGTGAGTATTGAGGCTATGGTTGGGTCATCAGGTGATACCTGCTGTGTATCTGACCCTGTCTGTATGCATCTGTCTTACTAGGTTTCAGGACGGAGGGTTTGGCTCCTGCTGTGTGGCATGGAGGAGAGTCAGAGGCCTTGGACAGACTCAACAAACATCTGGACAGAAAGGTAACCAGAAAGTGATGTAAAAGCCTCATTACTGTCTTTTTGTCCCTCATAATGACTTCTTTTTTTTTGCACTGCACTTCACTTGTCAATCAAACAGTGTGTCCAGTACTTTGACTGCGTGTCTTTTTCCTTGGATTTTCTGTCTCCTGCAGTTTGAGTTTCTCCTTTCTTTGTCTGTTCAGCCACGGTGGCTCTCACTGCTCATGCTAACTACCCAGTTCTTCTTCTGCTGATTCCAAACAAACCGCTGTTGCTGCTGCTTGAAACATAAAAGGCATCACTTCCTGAGGGATTTTCCCAAGTTTAGAACAGCAAATGTTCACCAAAAGGTTCACCGAGGAAAGCGCGTGTCATATGAGGCTCATTCCTTCCCGCAGCGACCCGGGTTCAAATCTGGCCCGCGGTCATTTGCTGCATGTCCTCCCCTCTCTCTCTCCCATACCTTCCTGTCTCTCTCTCACTATATATCTGTCAATAAAGCATGAAAAATGCCTAAATTTTTTTTTTTAAAAATAAAGAACAGCAAATGTTAAACTGGGTATAGGTGGAATCACACATGTTATCAATCAGCCATAGAGCGTGTCATGGGTTATTACTTCTGTGTACTTATTATTTTCTCTGTGTATGTGTGTCTGTGTAGGTGTGGGTGGCCAACTTTGAGCACCCTCGGGTCAACACGTGTTCTCTGTTCGCCAGTCCTACTGGCCTCAGCCCCTACCTTCGCTTTGGCTGTCTGTCCTGTAGGGTTTTCTACTACAACCTCAGAGAGCTTTACATGAAGGTAGGTGGGCTGCACACACACATACAAAACATACACACTTCTGCCGTGGGTATCTGTCATATAGTGTTGTGTTTAGACTATACACACACTCATAGATGAGTATTTGCAGTTTGAGTGCTCTGTTGCTCTGTTTCACCCTAACAGTTGAAATCACCACTCCCCCTTTCTCTCCCTCCTTCTCTCTATCCTCTCTGTCCTTCTCTTTGTCTCTCCCTCCACTGCTCTCCCCGTTAGCTTCGCAAGCGTTGCAGTCCTCCGCTGTCCCTGTTCGGCCAGTTGTTATGGAGGGAGTTCTTCTACACAGCCGCCACCAACAACCCAAACTTCGACCGCATGGAGGGAAACCCCATCTGTGTCCAGGTGGGCGAGCGCACCCGCTCTGTTCAAAAGAACGGGGTCATACTCCGCAGTGACAAAATAATATTCATTTTATGACAAAAAGGTTGTCTACACTCTGGTCTTCAACAGTGTCTGTGGATAAGAAGTCAACACCTGTCTTAAATTGGGGTTTGTGAGTCACAGGTGAAAATAGAAAACATTTAATACAAGAATAGCACACCTGTTAGCTTGGAATTGTCAGGTTCTGTGTGACGTTTTTAAAAATCAAAATGGAGTTATCCAGATATTCTTGATCTTTGAATGTTACTTAATGCCGTGTGGTTTTTGCCCCACATCCTTTTGGGGTTAAATATTTAAAAGGATAGAAAGTACATAACAGATTTGCCAGCTGGTACGGCACATATTTGATGCTCAGTATCTCAGAACTGCACTCCGCCCACATAGAACCTGCTGACTCCAAGCTCACGCAGTGGAAAAACACATGAAAAATGCATCGCCCAAACTCCCATGCCAGACAATATTACCACTACTGTTGCTCATATTAATACTATTGCTACTGAGATGACAATAATTTTTGGATTAAGACTGAAGTGTTTTGAAAGTAAGGGATTTTAATCTTTTCCCCCCCATAGAGCTAGCAGAGAGAGTAGTTCATCACTCTCCTGTATCTTGCGTTTTTCCCTCCAGATCCCATGGGACCAGAACCCCGAGGCGCTGGCCAAGTGGGCCGAGGGTCGGACCGGCTTCCCCTGGATAGACGCCATCATGACCCAGTTGAGACAGGAGGGCTGGATCCACCACCTGGCCCGACACGCCGTGGCCTGTTTCCTCACCAGGGGGGACCTCTGGATCAGCTGGGAAAGTGGCATGAAGGTAGCTGGGATGGATAAAGAAATGGATTTGCCTCCTTTTATATTCTAACATCTCATCTCTTTATATTCTAAAATCTCTTCTCGAACACTGGCTTCTCATTGGCCTGTGGGGCCCGACCTCCTCCGCCACCGCCGACCACTCGCTCATAATTCATTACACGAGTGTGAATTACTGTAATCTGAGAGGTGGAGGAAACTCGTTATTGCTCTCAAATTTCTGTTTTCTATTTTTGATTTAAGTAGCCTGACAGGGAAGGAGAGAGCGATAGATGGAGGGATGGAAAAAGGAGTAGAAAAAGGGAACAGGGCAATGAGTTAGGATGAAAAGGATGGATAGATAAAGGAAAAGGAGGGCTTCAGGCGTTTTCCGTCAGCTGGGACAGTGGTTTGAAGGTAGGGGAGATGGAGGGAAGGATGGATAGGAGAGACGGTTAGCTGTTCCTGTATGTTTTTTAAGGTCTTTGTGGAGCAGTGGTTGGACGCTGATGCATGAAGCATTTGCCACTTAGTTGACACTTTTGCCTAAAGTGTCTTACAGTATCATGAGCAAACCCATAACCAGCGTTGTGTATCTCTGTGTTGATCCAGGTATTTGAGGAGTTACTGCTGGATGCAGATTGGAGTGTGAACGCTGGCAGCTGGATGTGGCTGTCCTGCAGTGCCTTCTTCCAACAGTTCTTCCACTGCTACTGTCCCGTCGGCTTTGGACGGCGTACCGATCCATCAGGAGACTACATCAGGTAGAGTATATACTTGTACTCCTATAGCCTGCTGTAACCGTGGTAGTAGGAAGGGCAAAGCTGTATTACAGCTATATCATGTAGAGGGGAAGAAAACCTTTAAAACCGATTTCCCCTCAAAACCAGTGTTAATTGGTCAGAAAATTATCACTAGGAAATATGACTCAGAATACATACAGAATACGTTTAACATTAAGCTGACTTGACTGCTCTGTGAAAAATATATGTAACCTAAACACAATTCATGGCTAAAGACAAGTCACAGTCGATTTGTTTCTGGGAGAGATTTTTTGTTTTGACTGCTTATACAAACCTGTTTCCATAGCTCCAGACAAGTGGTTTCTCTTCGTTAAACTTGAGGTTATTCCTCATCCTGACTTTATTGTCTACTGTCTACTGTGTGAATTTATGCACGTATGAATTTTGCTTTCCTCCAGGCGTTACATCCCCATCCTGAAGGACTACCCCAATCGCTACATCTACGAGCCGTGGAACGCCCCCGAGTCGGTCCAGAAGGCAGCCAACTGTGTGATCGGGGTGAATTACCCCAAACCCATGATCAACCACGCCGAGGGCAGCAGGCTCAACATAGAGAGGATGAAACAAGTCTACCAGCAACTCTCACATTACAGAGGACTCAGTAAGTAAAGTGCTGTCGTAACAGGACCTACCTCTGCCTGGCTAAAAGCCTAAGGAACTGCGAGCTAAACCTAGTAAACCTGCGATCAACCACGCTGAAGGAAGAGGACTAACAGGTGAAACGGACCAAAGTTGTTTAGATACTCGTCACTTGATACTAAAGGTGGTAATGCCTAACACTGTGCCCATATACCTGTTTTTCATGGGTGGTAGTTGTCCTGTTTTTCCAAAAAGCCCTGTTCACAGCCTATATGTATAAGATTACTTCATTCTTGTTGGTCGCAATGTTGCTTTTGGGCAGCAGATCTTTTTAGGGTATTACATTTGGGGCAGGGTGGTCTTTTGTCAAGGCAGCTATCTATGCTTGTCAAGCGCTACAGGAAAACCTCAGTGTCTTGCACTGCTAGGCTACATTTTAACTTACCAAATATCAAGTGAAAAATTCAGCAAGGAAATTTCCACGCCCAATTTATCCATCCAATCTCCCAACCCTGGCCTCCACTCAACAGCCAGAGACTCCTCAGCTTGGCATAGCTTGCAGTTTGAAGTGCCACACTGCCAACACTTTTCCTACCACCGGAAAAGTATTTTATTTAAGCATTTTTACATGGCACTGGCTATTAAAAGATCTATACTGGGACAGCTTCATTTGCTGATCAGAGTATGAGTAATTGGGAGCTGGGCTGCCACTGATTCTGATACTACAGATACTGTTGGCACACCTCTAAAAATAACTGTTAGCATTTGCATCTGTAGCATTTTTCTAAAACAAATGTTACATTGTGCTTTACAGAAAGAACCTGTAACTGAGAATAACAAAAGGAAAATACACCAACTGGTTAATACATCAATGAATTTAAAGTAATAATGGAATTAAAAACAATGTATAATCAACACAAAAATAGGCAGGGAACCCAGATATTGAACAACCCTGCTAGACTCTAGCCTGGTTCCCTGGTCATGAGACACCTAATGGTGACTAGAAGAATTACATCACTGCACAGCATGACTCTGTGTGTGTGTGTGTGTGTGTGTGTCAGGTCTACTGGCGTCAGTGCCAACAATCCAGGAGGAGGCAGAGCCACTGATGACTGACGACTCCCAGACCAGCAGCGGCCCTGGTAGGACGAAACACACACTCGAGTGAATTGATCATATTTCCAGCCATTATTTTTTTAGCTGAGTTGTGTTTGGTTGATATCGTTCTGATTTTAGATAGCCTAGCTGTTCTTATGTTTAAAGGCCCAATCTCCCACTGCTACCTTTGTTTTACATACTGATTTATAGGATTGACATGTTTCACTCCTCTATAGCTGCACACTATCAAACTACACCTCTATAGCTGCACACTATCAAACTACATCACTATCAAACTACATCACTATAGCTACACACTATCAAACTACATCACTATCAAACTACATCACTATAGCTGCACACTATCAAACTACATCACTATCAAACTGCATCACTATAACTGTAGGGAAAGTCTCTAGGTGGTGGCCCGTTGATGCTTAACCGCATGCATGCAGCCAGATGCTCCTCCCTCCATTTTTTCTTGGGCAAGTCAAGTCAGGTCAAGTCACAGGTTATGACTTGACTTGACTTAATTTCTTCTCATTCTCAATCAAAAAAATATTTCCTCTGCATCACTTTTAAGCAGTGAAATACTGACAGCCAGACTACAACGTAATCAAACAAAAAACAAATAACTTAGCTTATGGGTTCAAACAGAGCAATAATAGTCATATAGTTAATTAAATAACAATAAACAAATAAATAATTTCTGGTAATAAATAATCTTTCTTAAAAAACGTCAAAATCTTACGCTGTTGGTTTCATGAG
>OMOV01098138.1:0-11709 GCA_900312565.1 Beryx splendens | reverse complement strand
GGTGCAAAATGGCGGCTCTAGAAAGAAGCCCTCGCTCTTTGATTCTGAGGGACTGACACCAAAACCTGACACTTACCGCTGATGTTTTACATCCTGAAACATTTCCTCATATCAAACTCCACTGTAGCTGCTGGTAACATCTCGCTGTGACGTCCTGTCGTCTACATTTGACCAGTTATCCATGGGAACGTTTTAACAGCATTACAGTGTTTCCCCTTTAAAATGCGTGTGTGCGGAGGAGAGTCAGAGATATTATGAGTACTTACGTGCTACCAGTCCAATTCCTGGAACATGATCAGCCAGAAGTCTCAGCAGGAAAAGAATCTTTGTTCTGGGAAAAACAGATGAAACAGCAGAGACACAACTGGTTTAAACACCATTTACAGGATACAGCCGGTGTTCTTTAATGCACTGCTTACCGTCAACAAATCCTGTGAAAATAACAAAATCAACAATGTGTTTGCTCTACTCCCGTTACTTTCTAACTTCCCACGCTCCTTTTTTAGCCGTCAACCCGGACGTCATTGGCTCCAGTTGTAAGCTAAAAACCTTTAACTACAGCTCATAAAGACAGTTTCAATTTTAAAAATAACTGTTACCAGGAAAAGTCAGACTGTTGTAGTTATTACCAAATCAAATTCAAATGGGAACAGATTCTTACACCCGGGACTATTTTCGGTGCTACGGAACTACTTTCCTGAGATCGCAAAGTGTTTACAGCCGGCTTATTAAGTTGTCTGAGGAAAACGTCAGCTGACCCGGTGCATCGCGATGACGAAATATGTTGCCCAGAGCAGCGGCACGGCTCTGTGGCGTGTTTTTAATCGTTTTTTTAATACAATGGAGTTCTATGGCTGCTGGGACACGGCTTTATTGGGCACCGGCTACACGGACGAGACTTGTTAGCAAAACAAAATCATTGCCGATTGTTATTTTAATAGGATTTGTTGACGGTAAGCATGCATTAAAAAAAACACCAGCGTTATCCTTTAAGATAACGTGATAATGGAGACAAAGTTCTCAAGTATTTAATGGGCGGGCCTTTGGCAAGTTACACCTTTTTATCAACCCAAAAATATTTGCTATTCTCAGAAAACAGACAGATTTAATTCATTAATTGAATCCTCTTCAGTAAATGCAGCATTAACCAGCCAGACACTCACTCTGAGTATCTGTCATAGAAGGGAGAACGGAGAAGGTAGTACAGCAAGAGGAAGGCTCTTCTCCTCATCTCTGTCCGCTCCCATCGATTCTGGAAGTTGGTGTCACTGAGCAAACCAAAACTAGAGGAAACAGACAGACAAGCGCTGGACGTCATGCAAATCATAACTTTCAAAGCTCACTTACAACTGCGTGACTCATGTTGTGAGTTTGTGGAGTCTAAATTGCGAGTCATTGTTCAGAGAAGAAAAAGAGGATGTAGTGAAGTGATATTAGTCAACGTTTGTTTTTGATGAGCAGAGAAATTGGTGTGTGTATATATATTTACGTATGTATAGGTGTGTGCATGCATGTGCAGGTAAAGACTGTATGTGGAAACATTTGCTCATATTTTGGTGCAGTTTTTGTGTCTTGTTTTAACCTGGCTGTGTGCTGAAATGTTTATCTTTTTATTTTATTATGCTTTCTAATTTATTCTTTTCCTTTTCACATTGATGTGTATATTTTAAACTAAAAACTGTTGTGATGCTCTCGTATTTCAGATCAATTGTCAGCTGCCATGTGAGTACTTAGTAAACCTAAACATAACCCTAAAACAAAAGAAAACTGTGCTTTATCTTTCCACTGACTTGGAGCTCAAACCTTTCTTCTAACGTCTGGCAGACATCTTGGGACAAACAGGGTCCTGAATGGCTCTTATCAGTAAACTGAGAACAGAAGATTGCAGAGGAAGCGTTTGACTGACCTGGAAAGTTCGAGGACTCCAGAGACGAGCCAAGGCTTCCAGGACTGTTTCCCACAAAGTCCAAGGCAGAGTACTGCAGTCAGGAAGTTTTGATTCAAGGACAAACAAACACTCAACGAACGATTCTCAGGTAGTATTTAGTATTCAGAGTGTCTTGCTCATCCTGTTTTGTGTAAAGCTGGTTGAGCGGACAGAGGTTCGCCTGCGTCGACTGACCCAGGCTCGAGGAAAAGGGAATAACGTTACTATATTTTTAGGGGTCAGTTGTGGAAACCGGACTGCGGCGTGTACAAGAACAGCTTCATCTGTGATCCTGCACCTGAGCGGACTACAAGGGAAGGATACAGTGAACAAGCGGTCGTCCGATGTATATGGACTCGGCCATGGTCTCCTGCAGCCCCAGCTGTGTGGGTTTGCTGTGGAGCTTCTCCTCCTTCACGCTGCTCCCCCTGTTCTCCTGACTGGGCGCTCCCCACAGTCTGGCCTGCAGGGCGGGGACTGCCGGAACAACCAGGGGAAACACACACACACACACAAAAAACACACAGGAGGGAGGGAGAGAGAAGAGAGGTGGACGACTTCAATACAGCAACACGTAATGCAAGAGTTACACATGGTGGATTCTCCATTGAAATATATTTACACAGTGTCCACACCTGCCCCATCAGTATTGCCCCACATAGTGTCCTTGCTTTCAGAGATCAATAAAGTATCACATTATCATTATCAATGAGTTTGAGGAAGTAAATGTTCCTCAGCTGAACATGGATCTCAAGTGTTTAGATCAAAGTAGCATCCGTCAGACTCGGCTGGCAGCTGCAGTGAACCAGTTTTTTTTCTCCATTTCATTTCTGGTAATCAGGCAGGAGATTTCATTGCTGCTGACTGAGCAGTGCCGGTGACCTCCAAAGGTCATTACATAACCTTTACAATTAGAATGAACTCTTAATTAACAATAACAAGATGTTTTCCTGCTCTTACCGTTTCCTAATGGCCTCACGACCCGTCCTGACCGCTGGCCCACAAAGCAGGGCTCGTCTCTGTGCTCCTCGTTACCGTGGTCTACGCAGAGCAGAAGAGATCGTTATGCTGCGTCGTCGGTAAAGAAACGCAGGAGAATCTCACTCACACCACCTTCAGTTATACAGATGAACAGCATCACCTGTGGCACCACAGCGGCCCCATCACCCGCTTTGTTTATTTCAATGGAATTAACACGTTTCACGCTCAAACTGGTTCTCTTTTCCTCTATAATGGTATCTATTATGTTGTGGCTAGTCATTTTTAATGTATATTTTTATATATCTTGTCTTTAGGTGTATGAATGATTGTATATTGTGGTCTGCTGTTGTTTATGAACTCACTTGCCTTGAATTGAAAACAGAGGGATGAATAAAGTGATTGATAAATTGATAGATAGTTGAGTAAGCTGTTGATGCAAGGACTGACTGTGTGAAAGATTAGTTTTAGATGTAGTTTGAAGTACTAAATGAGTTGTATTGTTATGTTGGGATGAGCAAGTCATATCTCTCAATAAACTATGTGTCTAATTAATATTCCCATAAATGGTGACCTAGAATATCAGATTATAGCAGCTCTTAAACCAAGTACCATGTGCACAAGCTGCAGAGTGCAGAGTTTGATTCCTGGTACATTTATTTTTTTACTTTCTCCATTCTCCCACTTTTTAGTCACCACTCTCCTTATAATTACAAACAGAAAAAACTGTCTTGTCCTCATCAAAATGTGGTAAAAGAGCAAAGAGTGAGAGATAAACATGATAACTGACCTCTGTTACCAAACTCTGCATCCCTGTCAAGGGGGATTATGGGAGGCGAAGTCTGGATGCCTGATTTGTACCACAGAAGTAGCAGGATGCGCAGGATCGCCCTGGGGATGAATGTGGGGAAATAAATTGTTTATGGAAATGAAAACAGAACGGGCATCTGACAGTTGTACATGGACCATGTGGTTTCGTTCAGTCTTTTCACATAATATCCATACTATCTAAAAAGGTTAAAAAACTTAATAAACAAAAAACAAACAAAATAGTTTTGTAGAGTAACCCACTCAAAGTATGTTTGCCTGTGTGTGTGATATTATTTGTTGATTAAATGTGACTGCCTGTTGTGTATGTGTGTATGCATCACATGATTGATTTCAACTTTTAGGGCATCATGTATAATCCACATATTGATATATCGAGTGCAGGCCGTCACTCTCCTCAAACGGACTAAAGCAGGAAGCCATACTTTGCAATCTGGATGAGTCCGATGATGAGCCAGCGTCCGCCTTCACCCCACAGCTTGGTGGCTCCCATCTCCAGGAAAACCTCCACATACTCCAACACAGACAGCCAGGTCAGGAGTCTCTGCTGGGACAGAGGCTGACCGAACAAAACACAGCAGAGATATATATATATATATACATTCAAATAATACAAGACAAAATGCATGACCAAAAAAAGGTGTTTCTTCAAACTAAAATATTGAATAATGTCTGCAAGGTAACAAGGTAGCCACATCCTGTCAATAGTGAAACTATGATTCACTCACGTTCTAGCAGTAGAAGTGTCTGTGATAAGTGAGATGTGCTAAAATAAGAATCAAGTAGCCAAACCAAGAGGGCTTGACATGCTGGGGAAAAAATGGAAGAAACTGTAACAGAATTCATCTCTTTCTTTTTGGTCTAGAAGCTTTGTGCAGCACTTTCAGCATTACTCTGTCATCGACTCTCCCCTCTTCTCCTGTAAGGAAACCTGACTGGGCTGCACCATCAGAAATATCAGTGTTTGTGGCTCAAACATGCATGAACAGATTCCTCTGTCAAAGAAGAACGAGTCTCTCTGAAGCCAAGTGGAAACGACCTTGTGCCACTAACCATAGGCAGGGTGCATTTCAGCCCTTTGCGCAGAATGCCGTCGTTAAACAGCACCAGCAGATTGGAAGCAGAGTAGACTGAAACAGACACAGAGCAAGGAGGGAGGTCCCATCAGAACAGGGCAGAAAACCCCCCAAACGGGCCCAAACAGCTCCCATAAAATGACATTTGCTTTGTATTGCTCTGAATAAACTGATTTATTGTGGTGAAATTTGTATTTGGAAAAAAACATTGTATATAGCAAATTACAAGTTGGGATAAAAAGGGAGACAAAAGATGCCACTGACCTGACGTCTTGTAAAGCATTATAGCATTATATCAATAGTGCAGTTGTAACAAATGACATAACCAGCACATAATACATTAGTAACGCCTTCTGTGGCTGTAGGCTATAAGACTGAGCCTTATAGAGCAAAAGTTGTTTGATAAAGTGATCCTAAACTCCTACTTACTTAGTTCGGATAGTTCATGGGAATCTGCAAATCGCCCTGCAAAATAAGATTAATTTCATCAACAGAGGCTCTTCATAGTAGACTTTACATGGAACACAAAAAGTGACATTTGCGGCATATTAGCGTGATATCAGTAAGTTAGTTGAAGACAAAGACAACTCTGGTTCACAAGGTGTTTCTGCATGTTGACAGTCGTCAGGTGCTCTAAGGAAGTAAACTAACTGCAGTAAGAGCTTTTACTGTGGCTATAAGTAAAAACACAAGACAGTAAAGTGTGTGTTTTATCCGTCCTAGTTGTGTAGTTCCAGTAAGCGTACTGGCATTTTCACTGACCTGCGATCAGGTAGGAGAGCGTCCGCACCGTGCTCTCCAGCTGCGCGGTGGCCGCCGGGTTTCTCGTGACGTACTCGCGGTAGCGCTCATAAAAGCGAGTCAGTTTGTCAATGTACGCTTTAGACATTTCAGCTTCACTACAAACCCAAAGAGACAGGGTTCACTCCGTTTTCACACTGTGCGAATTTGAATACATCAGTCTCCTTGCAAAACAAAAACTTCCGCGTGGATGGTCCGGCTGTTATTTGTGTCCCCCGCTGTCAAGCTGAACGTAGGTTCCTACCCAGCTGTACACACGCACCGCTCCTTCCGCACACGTTATTGTTGCATCAGCATCAGGACATCCAACACTCGCCGCTGCAATGTCGACCTCGGGAGAGCAAGGTACAGCAGATGATCTGGTGTTTCTGCACCCCTCTGGCTCGCTAGGTGAACATCGGGTTGAAGGTTGTGATTGCAGGTTTCCATATGCTTTGTCGGACGGGCACAGACACTAGCTGTTAGCCAGCTAATGCAGAGAGAGAGAGTAAATTAAGCCCCCAGACGAGCCGCCTAGCTGTCTAACGTTAACCTGGTGCGCTGGTAACTCAGTCCGGTGGGGAGAACGGTGCACCAAACCCCTTTCAAATATCTGTCAGACTCACGTTAATTAATATTAACCTGAAGTATCGGCAGAGGCACACGCCGCAGCATGACTCAAGACCTCGTCTGAGGTTTTAGGAGACAGTCCACCAAACAGCATTTAATCTCAGTGATATTTCAGCCAGGTTTTTAACATGCTTTAACGTTACCTGTTATTTGAACGTGCTTCGCGGCGGTGCCAGTCGGTGTAACCCAGCTGTAAAAGTTGAAAATGTATTTGAACAAGTGCTGCTTGGTGGATTATGTGTATGCCGAATTGAAGGATGGGTCCTAGTGATTCAGAACAGGTCCTGGGTCGGGGTGTGTATTTGCCCATCAGCAAGACCACGTTAACTGGACAGGTTTTTGCATGGAGTTTGGCTTGTCATGCTCACTGAGAGAAAACGGTAACCTGGTGAGCAAAGCTTGGGACCGGGCACAGGTAATGGGCTGATCCCCCCCTGACAGCCCCTCAGCCCAAAGTTCAAGCTGTCAGAACAGAAAGTCAGATTTCCCCGGACATCAGCCTCGATCTCTCTGTTAGTGTTAAATAATCCACCAGGGTTAACGGTGCCATGTTTTTGTCTAGTTGTTATTTAACTATATTGTTTTTTATTGTATTTGTTTTTACTTCCAGTTTCTATGTTTCTTTCGCTTTCATGTTGAGGTCAGTTACAGTAAATAGGCTGTATGTTGAGTTTCTGTTTGTCAGTTTCAGTGTGAGTGTTTGAGTCAGACAGGAGCGTGTTACCCGTCTGTCCTGCCACACTGATGGAGACTTTCCACTGGAGGCTCACAGCTGATTCGAGCTGTCATCACTAGAGAACTAACTGACTGAGATGCATTTATTTACTTGATTTATTTGTCTTAATGTGTCTGTTTATCTATTTTGCATTTTCAATTAATTTTGGAGCCAGAGATTAGTTTGTTAGTTTTTTCTCTTCTTTTTTTTTTACTTTCGTTTTCCCTTCGAGTCCCCTCTGTTCTGCCTGTTAGTCCAACAATGACACGGGTGCAGCCGCACATCTAACACCACCGCTCAGGGACAATGTTCACTTCACCATTTCTGTGAAAGGCATGTTTGCTCATACCCGTCATCAGACACTTGGTGCAATCCCTTAACGTCGTGTATCGTAGTAAAAATAAAGACTACTGTTTTGTCCTTTTGCTAACTGCTGAGAGAAGTGTTACAACTTGAGTTCACAAAATACCATTTCAAAATCGACTCTTGTCTAAAGTTAAAACATGACTGAGTGGAGACAAAAACAGAAGGATCACCGCATCCTGCAGGGTTAAAGGTAAAGTCTGTGACTGTAAGATTGGAACACCAGGAGTTTGGGTCAAATCACAACTTTCTAACCTTCAGGCCTTTACTGGTTTTTGGCACCAAAACTTAACTTGACTTGGAAGCGTGCTGACACAAAAGTCTTTGACATTACTGCTATATAAGTGATATAACCCTTGACTGGTTATCCTAGTGTCCAAATTAAAATGATGGTGCTGCTGTTAGTGTTTTCTCAGGCTGTTGCAGCCTAGTCGGTAATTATTTGCGAATATTTACCCTCTTGTTTCTGCAGCCTTTGAGTATGGCTTCTTGCTACACATAAATGAGGAGGCTGCGTTGGCAGGGGCCCTGAATGAGTACCTGTCCTCCCGCAGCTACCTGGCTGGGTTCAGCCCTTCCCAGGCCGACCAGAAAGCCTTCGGGCTCCTCCACCGCCCTCCCGCTCCACAACATGTCCACGCTCTGCGCTGGTACAGACACATAGCAGCCCTGCAGCAGGACCTCAGCCCAGACAGCAGTGAGTAGACAGTTCAAGGCATGAGGCCTGAGCAGGCTGCGGGTGGCCGTGCTCCCAGATATCTAGAGGCTGTTTGAGGTCCTCGAGGCAGCGTGGCCCAGGATTTGGCTAAAAAGGCAAAATTCTCATTGGCTATGCTAAACGCAGCTCTAACCTGCTCTTCTCCAAACATTGACATGAACCCAGCGCTCCTTGGGATGAATGCAGCCTCAGCTTTCACTCAGTCGTGGCAGTGTATGCGGCGCCTGCAAGGTTTTATGTTTATCTTTTGTTTTTCCAAGATTTTTGCTGAGCGCTAAGCAGAGTTGCTTTATCATTATTTAAACAAAATGGTTGGCAGCTGGGACAAATCCCACTCCACGTTGCTTTTGAACATTTGGCTTCAAAGAGACACCTAACCAAAGATACTGCCTGGCGTCAGAATGGCTCAGCAGGCGCTTGGTGCATCTCCATGTGAACACGCAGCAGCAGGGAAGTGTCACCTGCAGCAAAGAAGATTTCGGCTCTGGCAGGGTTGCACTGCATGTGTTCAGAAACATGAACGTTCGGTGCTGTCTCAGCTGAGTGTTTGGGCATGCTGAGTGTGACTTTGTCGCTAACCATCAACTGATTGTGGTCTGGCTTCAGGACGTAGCTGTATATTCCTTAGTTAAATACAGTTAGCTCCATTCTTCTGAGAATAAGAGGAAGCCTAATTTTTCTGGCGTTTGACTCAAGATTTCCTCCAAGGTTTTACATTGTCCGCGTTCGGACTTGCGATGCAAGTAAATACAAATTAATAACAGCGATATCTTCATTTGAGCTTAGTCTGCCTTGGTCTGTTATAGTATTTTGGATTGCACATCAAGCCCATATAAGGGGAAACTAAGGGCAACGTATTTCTCTTGTAGGACACTTCTTCCTCTTGTTGAACAGACTTGGCTTTGTGGTTTTTGGGTTTCACAGCCCTAATAGGTTTGAACAGTACATGCGACCACTTATGTTTTGACTGACGCAGCAGGGGATTTAAATCTGTTGTGTTATCATTGTATGACTGATGCAATAGGGCAATGATCAGACCCATTACTGCCTTCCTTCCACGGTGTTTCACCCACATTATGTCAGTGGAAGTGCCTTGCTCCTCCACCTGCAGATGTATCGGCTAATGTGCTCGGTGTTTTAGTTTAACACATTTTAAATTTGATTGTCTTCGTGCAAAGCATGTGGCAAATAGGACAGCAACCACTACTTAATCAGTAGACAAAAATACATGCAACATTTGTATTTGATGCCTAACAGTCGCCCATTTTAATGAACTTTTGCCCTTTCCAATAGTGTTTTGTATCTTTTTCAGTGAAAGGAAAGAGGGTTCAGCCCCCTTGGTCTCCACCAGAAGGAACAGATGTTCCCCGGCTACGGCTGTACAACAGCCTGACAAGAACCAAGGTAGGCTACAGGCGAATATCAAATCCAAGAATGCCAAGTCGATAGTCGTGTCCCTCTGGAGAACGATCATCCCAGTTTGTCTTGGGGAGAACACATTTCTCAAGAATGTGGGCAAAGAGGAGCATCTAAGTTTGAGATGGACTGTGTAGACATTGCACCATCAATTCAGACGCAACAGGAGCAGCAAGCAAGTTTATTAATCTAGCACTCTATGTTCATACATTGAATGGAATTCTAGTGCTTTACAAAAGGAAGGAAAACAGCGCAAGATGAGAAAGCATAAAATAAGTCATTCATCATGAAAAACATTAAAAGTGCATAGAAGTGCATACAAAGGCTACACAGGCAGTTTAAAGTGCTTAAATATTTAAATAGAAATACAATGTACCATTAAAATAAACAGTGCGTCACGTCCAAACTGGCTGGCCAAACAAACAGCGCTGTAGTGTGGAGTGCAGAATCTGCTGAAGTTTGAAGAAGCTGGAAAGTCCTTTTAAAACTAAAGACGCGTTCTCCATTCATTGGTTCTCCCCATGTTCGTTCTCTCCAAGACGACGTGCGAAGACTGATCTCCAGACACAAGTATTGACCTGGGATTTTTGGTGTTGATAATAATCACCTCATATTTTCTAATCTTCATCTCAAAGGTTTATAAATCACTTGACTTTTTTAGTTCCAGTCATCACAGCAGCCTAATCTGATTGTAACCTGATGCTGCATGTTGCCTGTTTCCTCTCAGTCACACCTCAGATCAGATCATGTTTATTTGTTACGAGTACTGCCGGTTCTATCCAACAGGACACTGATATTCATAAAGCTCTACACAGACAACTAAGTGTTTGTGAAAATCGATTGTTTTTTGTTGTTTAACACGCTCTCTCTGATCAGATCATTTACATTCGGCGTTCTAATGTTGCAGGAGCTGTTTGTTCCCCAGAATGGGAATAAAGTGCTGTGGTACTGCTGCGGGCCGACTGTGTACGATGCGTCACACATGGGACACGCCAGGTAAACAGGTCATGATAAGTAACCAAAGGAACAAATGACACTCACAAAAAAAATTTCCATTACAAAATAAATGTGAATTTTACCCGTAAAGGTTCAAAACTCCGCAACACAGCTACTTTTTTATAACTAAATTCTTGTGTTTCCTCTATTCTGATATTGTTTTATTTTCTAATCTCTCTCCCACTCCAGATCCTACATATCTTTTGATATTCTTCGAAGGATATTGAGAGACTACTTCAAATATGATGTCCTCTACTGCATGAATATCACAGACATAGATGATAAAGTAAGTATGATCCACGTACTCGTCACTGCTTTAGTGTTTTCAGTTTGTTATTGGAGTTGGATCTGCACAGAAACACAAGTACTCAACAGTACAATTAAATTCTTACTTGGTAGCTAATTCCTAAACCACATAAATCATGGAGAAATAACAGATATCGCCAGAAAGCTGTCAGTAATTATAATAACATTTATTCTGCTTAATCCGAGTAGCTCCATTTGGAGGATGAACCCCAATGTGTAATAATAATAGTGATAATAATATCCACCATCGGGGTGTGAAGTGGGGTCTGTTCAGTCCAACAGCAAGCCAAGACATTCATCATTTTGCCCTTTCTTTCGTGTGTGTGTGTAAGGCAAGGCAAGGCAAGTTTATTTGTATAGCACATTTCATACACAGAGGCAATTCAAAGTGCTTTACTTAAAATGGATTTAGAAAGAAAAAAAACAGCATAGAGAAATAAAAAGATTAAGAAAAAGAATTATAATAAAAATAAAATAAAATAAAAACAATCAAACAGCATTGCATTAAAATAATTGAATCAAGTATGTGATCATGAAGGATTCTTAGAAGGAGATCCTCCTGCCTGGATCCTCTTCCCTCAGTCCTGTCTGCTCTTGATCAGACATTTATAACAGATCTCACTGCCGCTTGCAGATGCAGTCTATTTTCTCGTTAAAGCAAAGTTAGGGTGTATACATTCAATGCGAAAACTCTCTCTTGACTCTTATTTTCTGATTTCCAATTACACATTGCGAGCAGGCCATATGCTTATTTCTACTTGCCTATATCCACATTACCCCAATCTTGCCTGCTCTTGATCTGTTTGATACAGATCTCACTGCCTTATACAGGTGCGGGCTAGAATTGTACGGGTAAAGGTATTACCCCAATCCTGCACTGCTCTTGATCTGTTTGATACAGATCTCACTGCCTTTTACAGGTGCGGCTAGAATTGTACGGGCAAAGGTTTTTTCATTCCCAATGGCTGATATATGA
>OMOV01098133.1:0-11116 GCA_900312565.1 Beryx splendens | reverse complement strand
CCCCCCACCCCTACCCCCCACCCAACCTTGTTTCCCCTTTATCTATCATTATTTAATCCTTTTGCTGCCACCAAAAAGAAATCCTCCTCTAACGAGGCCGGGTTTGACTTTTCTTTTATAGTTTGTTTCCCGTCTTTTTCCCTCTCTACTAAAAGAGTTTCTGATTCTTGGATGTTTTTTCATTTGCCACAGCGTCACCAACAGTAGCCGGACTGGTTCTGTTGTTGGCCTGCCGCTCCTCATGAACCTTGACAAGTGTCCAGGAAGAAAATAACCATGGTACCATCAAGCCGTTTGTTTTTTCCCCCACTTCACGTTTTCTGTATATATATCTCCTCCTATTTCCAGGTCAGAACTTCCTCTGAAACACTTCTAACCAAAAAAGTTTAGGATTTTGCTTTTATAACGTTCAAACCAAACTGATTTACTACTAATTTCACAATATTCATCGTCACTAATGGGGATTTGTGTGTCACCCCTATCTATAATGATCTCTTTTTTGGGTTCTGTTGGACAGGCCTTGACATAAGTCATATCAAAGTTATATTTTAGAGACTTTTTTTTTGTTTTATTTTCTTTACTGTCTGTACTTCTTTTTTTTTGACATTTTCAGAACTTTGTAAGTCTAATATTAAGTTAAGATTTAACTCCTATATCAATTTTTAATCGTGGTTATAAGGCTTTAAAAACAAGTAATAAGTGGCCGATATAAAGGTTATCATTGCTTTAAGGGCCGGAGGGACCGGGTGTGTCCCCCTCGGGTCTCTCTGTCTGGAAACACTGAGTTTTACATTTTGCAGCAGTGGCAAAGTGGCCACGGAGCTTTTTGTAAAAGTCTAGGCGCGGACCATAGACACTGATAGGAAATGACTGAAATCATTACGTTGAGAGCTTTAAAAGGCGCTGCAGACGTGCAGTCCCGTGTCCGATTAAGAGTTTTTTTGTTTTTTTTGTTTTTTGTTTTTTGTCTGGATGGTGATATTCAATGGAAAGATGTACAGTATGTTCGGATTCAGGGGTCAGAAAGTCGGCATGTGTCTATAGGTGTTCTCTACAGCTCAGGCAGATGCTGAGAGGTCAGTAACCGTAGGATCTACTCAGCTCTGCGGCTGACTGGTCTCTCTTTTTGTTTGTGTTTTTTGTTTTGGGCTCACGGTCATCGTACCAACCGTATGGTGGCATCGGCTAGATGGAGTTATTGTCTGTTCTTTTTGAAGTACCGTCGTATCTACTTGTGCACAGTATCTGTACCAAAAAAAAAAAACTGGATTGATGAGCTGCAGTCTGCCTGTTTTGGGAGGAATGAAATTCTGTCTTGTTTTTTTTTTATTTTTTTTTATTTTTTTTTATCTGTCTGCAGTCACTCGACTGGCTTACTTCAAGATATACCAAAAATATTTGTTAAAACAATTGCTGTGTATAGTCAGTGTAGCTTAGCCTAGTCAATATATTTATGAGTACAAAATCTCTCTTCATAGTCAACAAGAATATAGAAATGCAATATTTTGATGATCATTTTCCAAAGAAACTTTTTTTTTTAATTTGATAAAAGTGTCTCCTAAGTCAGCTTTTTAATTGGCAGCACAAGTGACCAAAAAGAAAGGGATTGGCAGGTTGGGGCACGAGAAGGTCGTTTCCGTTCCCGTAGTTAATACGACTTAGCTGTTTGAATTGGTTACATCACTGGGGCCTTGCCCTTAAGGCGTTCTCCTGTTTCCCTGCGAGGCTTTCTCCAAGCCATCCGGTGGTTTGCTTTGATCCTCTCAAATACTTTGGGCCAGTTGGGTAGCAGTTTTGGACTATCGTCTATATGGGAGAGATGTCTTGTTTTTTGGTTTTCTACTAATATTCAGCCATAAAACAAAAAGCTTGAACCAAAGTGGTTTTCTCACTAGTTGCTGTGCCTGTGCGAGCACACAAGTTGCCGTTCACATGATCACCACTCTCCACACTGCTGACAAATTCTTTTCTTCTCCTCCCGCCTCTTGTCAATACCTTATTCATTCCTGATTTGGTGCTGCTGGATAAGGATCACACAAACTTAGCTTTAACAACGTGCTGCTGTAAGCTCCTGATAGGGTTGAGCTGTTGAGAGGCCTGCATGCTTTCCTATAGCTTTATGACTGCATCCTGTGAAATTCAGGTTTTGTGGTTTACCCCCCTCTTCCCCCTGGAGGGTTCGACTATTTAAACGCGTAGATCTGGTCATCGGATAACGCACCACCCCTCCTCCCTGTCGTTTAAGTTTAGTGCCACCCGTTTAAACCAGCATGTAACAAAATGCTGTCGCTCAATTCTGGATGCGAGCTAGTTATTGGACCTGCCAAATGACCTTACCTAACGCGTTAGGCTAAGTGATGTAGACCGTGTGGTGCCCGTTCAACTGCCCTGCCCCTGCGCTAAGCAACCCCACACAAAGAATAGCATCGTTCTACGACTTCCAAAGTAACAAAATGAATAACCACAGTGGTTGTTAAATCACTGAGACTGTAAAGCAGTGAAATTTGTCCATGTTATCCTTTTATGTACTTTCTCTTGATGAATTACTTTTGACTGAATATACCTCAGCAGCACTTAAAACACAAGGTTCACTATTAGGAATTTCTGTGTACTGAACAGTGTAGAATGTACAAGTACTGTCTGGCTTGCCATTTCAAAATTTATAATGATGAACCATACATGATAATAGGACAACCTACTACTGCTATTTTCTAGTACTACTATTTATGGGGTATTTCCAGGTTTAAATATTATTTTGAGATCCTTCTTGCCAAAGTAATAGCCTTTCTCTTTGCAGCTAGGCAGGTGTCTCGCTGCTCGTTCTGCTGGTCTCCCCGTCTTTCCGGCCCCCCCGAAAGGCCCCGAAGACTCAGTCCTGTTTTAGTGCTGTTTGTAGTTACTTAAAAGAGTTGGAAGTGCGCTAGCAAGGTGAACCAGTAGCCATCGGCACCGTGGGATGTTACTGAAATATTTATCTGAGGAAAAGGCTTAAGAATTAGAGAAATGATCTTTTCTTAATTCTATACATATAAATATATATATATATACAACACATGTAAGATATTCATATTTTATATTTGAACCAGTATGTTATCAAGACTGAATGTAGTGTTTATCATGCTTATACTCAAAATCCCCCTCCCCGTCCCCGAATACTTCCTTTTATTATTGCAAAATAGCAATTTTTGAAAACTGTCAAGACCAAAAAAATCTCGGACCACGCCCACGCCTCTGCGGTGCGTGCGTGAGTCGCTGACACCTGTGTCTGTTGTGTATAGGCGTGGTCTTCTCAATAGGAGGGGCCTGTCGGGCTCTCCTGACGGGACGGGTCCTGTGGTTGTTAGGAAAAAGGAGACTGAAGCATCTGATCTTAATCTTTAATAGTTTTTTTTTGTTTGTTTTGAGTCATTGTGGACTTTATTTGCTGTGCTGTCTTTAACAATCATTTGATTTTTTTTTATATATATTACTTTATGCCTTTAATTGTTTTGTATAGTGTGAGAGGGCAAGATCACTGGCTTTCTTAGTTTGACAAAGAAGATTAACATTATCATTTATGCCTTATTGTTACGTAGAAGACATGAGCATTGTAGCATTGTTGTTGATGTGCACGTGCGTGAGAGCGAGCGGGAGGGCGACTCCTCTCGGGCTTGGTGTTGAGCTCACCTGGTGCATTGTTTTCACTGAAACAATACAGTGTACTTTGGGCATTTTTGGCGTGTGCTGTCCTGGCATGATGACCGTCGCTACCTACGTTTTTTAGGTGCGCGTCGTGCGACCCAGACAGGTTGAGGATACCTGTGAGAAAAGCTTTACTAATAACTCCCAGCAGGTGTGTGTGCGTGCGCGCGCGTGTGTGTTGGAGTGTCTTAAAAGAGAGAGAGAGTAGGGAGGGCAGTCTGCAAACCATTATGGTGCATTTTTCCCCCCAATCTTCCGGAGGACGTTTGAGTGATTTAAAACGGAAGTGAGAAATGAGAATACTCTGGGTTTTTTTGTTTTTTGTTTTTTTTGGCTAGAGGGGGGGTTCCTCTACGGGTCCACTGAAGCCTCGAAGCGATCCGTTGCCAAGAAAGCTTTTGGTGGCTGATGGTGTAACCGTGTTCTGCTCCTGTCAAGAGTTTTTCCGCAGAGAATTCACAGAACCTTTTGATCTCTGCTAGCTGGACTGAGGGTCTCCTCGGCATTTGGCTTGGCTTTAATGCGTTCGGTTCAGCAGAGGATCCCCCCCGTTTCTAAAACGCTCTCGTGGATCAGTCATGCATCCGTTTCGTACGTTGTCGACCCACCACATTGGTTTGCTGGTTTCGCGTCGGTAAAGGGAGCGTGGAGCACCAGTAAGGCAAAGGAGCTGTTGTATACCTCATTTCTAACTCAAAAGACTGAGTGGAACTTGCTTTAATCTACTTTAGAAATAATAATAAAAAAAAAACCTATTCAAAAAAATATCACAAAAAAAAAGCTAAAACACAAAAGGGTGTCGTCGGAGAAGCCTGCTTACCTGTGTGTAGTGAAGGGTTGTGGGCAATGCCACCACAAGGGGGAGACAGGACACATACCAGCACTCATGAATGTCTGCTTTTTGCCCCCCCCCCCTTAATGTGTCACCAGTCAGTGCCCTCATGGCACACACTGATATTTCAGCATTATTTAGTCATGTTTTGTTGTAACTCTTTAAAGATATATAATTTATTTCGTGTATTTGATTTCTTTCATCTACTCTTTTACTTTGAGTTTAAAGACACACCCCCTCTGAAAAGACTTTTTTGGATTGATTGATGTACGTGAACATAGACAGGCATTATAAGGGTCCCCCCGTTTGAGCGTCTCTTTGATTTGACAATCCTGCCTCGTTTGACTCTTGAGTGGGTATGTTAAGTGTCTCTTCACATGTCGGTGTGCTGTCACAGCTCTCGCTCGCTCGCTCTCTCTTTCCTGTGGTAACAACATTAACCAAAGACTTCTAGTGATTGTATACAGACTATTACCATCTCTCACCCGTCCCTGCCTCACTGCTCAGCATCCAAAACGGCTACGCACTCTTCACCCGAGCACCGGCGACCTTCTCGATACGCCCTGTATGGCAGAGGTGTTTTGTTTTGCATGCGTCTGTATACTCCGTGGAAACACTTGACCTGTCAATGCAGTGGTATCAGTGCCTGTGGGTGGGGATCGGTAGGGTTTGTTCAGGGGCCGAGCGGGCTTCTCCGGCGGGACGCGTCAAACGAACCGATCTGGTGGTAGCTGGGTGATGTTTGTTAATACACACTGAGGGTTAATCCTGTGCACCCTGTAAATGCTCAGGACTCGATGTCTGTCTGTCTTCAGCGCTGTTGCTAGGATCTTTTTTATTTTTTTTTTCCTTCTCAAGGACCGTCGTGAAAAATGCTCTGTTCCTGCCTCTCACAGTGCGTCCGTCTCTCCTCATCCGTACACTGTAGTCCCAGGACATACCGCGTTGTCTCCAGGAATACACATTCTGTGGTTTCTACGATTCACTTGTCTCGCCGCTGTTTTGCTTTTTTGTTTTTTTTTCCTCTCCTCTGTCTTTTGCTCTATCTTTTGACATTGTCTCTCTCTACAGACTCTGTATCAGCTGTGACACTATGCATCATGGTCCTTCACTCTGCATGGACTGTCTCCCTCCGGCTCAGAACTCTGGCCGACGGGCTTCAGTGACACTTTGTTTAATGCTTTATTCCAAGTGAGGCTGTAGGATCTCACAAGCGCTATCCCAAAGCAAAAATCCAAATATTTAACTTTTGACAAATGCAGATACCAAAGATAACTCTCTGTCCTGTGTGTCTCTCTCTCTCTCTGCCTCTCTCTCTCTCTCTCTTTCATCCCGCAGCATGTGTATTAAGAGACAAACCCAGCACTGGCTTTAGTCCTAGCCTCAGTAATTCCAAAGCTTAGATGTATATTTTGGTATATTTCTGAGAAAACTAAGTGAAAAAGTCTGTTTAACTTCTCGTTTGTTTGTTGTATCTCTTTTTTCTGTCACAGCATGGAACTAATTGCAGAACTGTCTTACTCTTGGTAGGTTAAAGATATAGTATTTTTGTATGTTTTGGGTGTGTCATGTGTGTGATATCAGTTCACGGGCCCGAGCGACCATGATTTAAAACAAAGAGAATAATAGGAAAAAATAATACAAAAAAAATAAATAAAAAATAAACGCTAACCATGTACATATTACTTCTGTTTGTGTAACTCAAGAAATGCATTCTGTAAAACATTTATTACTCTCACTTGGAGGCTTGGGCTAAACTAAAGGAATGTGTCCCCGTTTCCCTGTTTTTTTTTTTTCTGACTCTGCAGTCAATTCTGAATCGACTCTCTCGAACTCGCGGGCTCGCTCTGTCGGTTGTGACGTACGAGTCCCGGGTTCCACTATGGACTAGAACACTGCTCACCCTGACATTGAGGGACACTCCTCTGATCTGACTACAGAAAAAAAGAAAAAAAAGAAAAAGCCTCCGATCATGGCGGCAATAGAACTGAAAGATTGTGTAGAAATTTTAAGTATGTGAATCAGGATACATAGTAGATTTTGATGCATTTGTCTGCTGTATTTTTGTTTGTTTTGTTTTTATACACATATAAAAGATAATCTTTTACTGTAAACTGTACAGTTCTCTTTTGTTGTAAACATCATTAAACCATTTTCCAAGTGTTTTGACATGTAGCCTGCCTTTTATTGGAGTACGGTGATGATGTGGCCTACTGGTATTATAATTTACAGCATGAACAGCCACTTGCTAAGAATGTAAAAGTGACACTAAGACTACATCTGCTACTACTACATGTGTTTTACTACATGGCAGGGCATCAAGATCCGACATAGATTAAAAACTCCAGACAGAGAGCTGTTTATAGATGGGCTTCGGGTCAGAGCTGAGGAGCTTATGATGGAATTAACGGTGTTGTCTCCCGACACACGGCGGACCACAGGGGACGTCACTGGGCAGGCAGAGGTGGAGCGGAGGAGGCGAGGGGCATCAAACTTTCATAGGCGTCCATGTCCCTGCCGTCTGCTGGGAGAGGCTATGGATGGGAGGGGGAAAGAGTTGAGAGAAGTTCTGTAACGGCTAGACCGGCGCTCACGGATGATGCGCCGTCGAGGGTCGAGAGTCTGCAGGTTCCCACCAAACACTACAGCAGCTGACGTCACTGTAGTTCCCCCCTCTTCAGTTGAAGGTGTGTTAGTGAAGTCAGCTGGTGTGGTGTTCGGTGGGAATGAAAACCTGCAGACTTTGGGACCGTGACGTCGCGTGCGTGGAGACGATGGGTATGGTCAACGTAACAAGGAGACATGCAATAGTAAACCGTTCCAGTAGCAGTTGTGTATTAGGACACGGGTGCATTTCCCGGCCTGGAATCAATCAAGTCTTCTCTCAGATGGCAATTTCTAGTAGATCCTATAATAATTCTCAGTGATGTTGTCATCCATTTGTTTGTGTTCCGGGTTATCCCCAAAGAAACTATAAAAGATCTTTTATAGTTTATCCCTTATCAACAAGGCACAAGCTGTTACATGACGGATTGAAGAGCGCAGCGGTGATGCCAGCCATTTGCCAAACCTTTGTAAGAGCGATGAGATATGATCCAAAACGGGCATTAATAGGGGATTCTGAAATGACATCTGAGACCAAATTCACAGCGTCTGAATTTATTAGTATTGGCTTTGCCCTTTCGGAGATGAATGGACAGAAATCATGTTAGATAATGTGCCACATCTTTACAGAACGAGGAATTCTGGAGAATATCCATGCCGGTGTTTTCTTTATTGTGCTGAGAGGAAATGTTTTCAGAAATGTAACATTGGTTGGTTGTTGGATTAAAGATCCCAATGGCTGGAACAACACCATTTTAACTTCTGCAGCTCATAAACATTTTAATGGAGAGACTGTGGTGCCTACTTATTTTTGCGTTCCCTTTGTTTTGACCATACCCCGTAGCTTTGTTTCGAATTTTCTGTTTGTCAGATCTTTGTAAGAGAGTATCTGGCTTCTTACCATGTTCACCTGGTTGTTCTTTTTCTTGTGATCTTGTTTCTAGAGACAAAATACAACATGATGAGTGATGGTGTAGGAGCCAAGGCAGAAAGGGAAGGGGATTTTTTTTTGGAACTCTCTACCAACACAAGTCACTTACCCTTCCTTTTGTTACAATCACCTGGTAAGCATCGGTGTCCCCAGGTCTCTGAAGGTCCTGGAGAGGAAACGAAAACCAGAAGAAATACCACACAGGAGAGCGGCACAGTTTAGTTCAACTTTATCTCTGAAGACTAGAGGAGGTGACCCGATTTGTGTAACTACTTCCGTCACCATGACAGTCACTCCGTACCTGATAAATGGCATCATTAGCTTCCGGTTTTTGCTTCTGTGAGAAATACACAAACACAAACTGAAATGCGTACATGCACACACAAATATACACATTGACCGATATCGTGGCCCCCGAATTTGTATCAGTGTAAACCTCTTTACAGTCAACAAAAGCAGCCATTGGCAAGCAAATACACAGAGAACATCACGCAAGTGCATGTCAATAAAATCAAACTGAAAGGCAGTTGTGATTTGGGATTAGACATGGAGACTCACACATGCTGAATCTCCCACAGCTTCAGATGAAAGAGCGGAAAACTGCAGAGAGGAAGAGATGAAAGAACAAACAAGGAAGGAATGGCATTTCCTGTACTTTATAATATTTCAGTTTTTTAACAAACACACTATAACTGATATGGCTGCACTTTATAGTAGAGCTGCAACGATTAGTCGATTAATCGATTAGTCGATTAGTCGATTAGTCGATTAGTCGATTGACAGAAAATTAATCGCCAACTACTTTTATAATCGATTAATCGTTTAGACTAATTTTTAAGGAAAAAGATACTAAAATTCTCTCGTTCCAGCTTGTTAAATGTGAATATTTTGTTGTTTCTTTAGTCTTCTATGACAGTAAACTGATTATCTTTGGGTTGTGGACTGCTAGTCTTGGGCTTTGGGGAAAAGTGATCGATATTTTTCACCATTTTGTGACATTTTACAGACCAAACGACTCATCGGTTAGTCAAGAAAATAATCGACAGATGAATCGATAATGAAAATAATCGTTAGTTGCAGCCCTACTTTATAGTTATCTTTACTCAACCCCAGTCTTGAAAACACTGAGACCTGTGCTTGTACTGTAACTCACCTTCTCTCTGAAGAGCAACGCCGTGGCAACGATGCAGTAAAGGACCAGGAAGCCATCCAGAATGTAGCAGATGACCGGCTCAGTCAAATTAGCCTCTACAGGACACACACAGCAGAAACGAATTATTGAGACATTGAGACTGAGACTGAGACATAGGGTCTTCAGTGTGTGTGTGCGTGTGTGTGTGTGTGTGTGTGTATGTGTGCGTGCGCCTATTTAAATAGATATATCAAATTAGTATGCATGGAATGAAAAACAGCAATTTAACAGAGATACTATGCAAGTCCCCTGAAATAACCTCCTATCTGCACTTCAATACACGAAGTGTCTTCCTGTCAGTGAGTGGGGGTGCGCTGTGGTTTAGAAGAGGCTCAGCTTATCTCTCTGTGGTTGGAAAAGAAGCCATGTTGTGAGAACATGGCCAGCGATGGTGATCCACTGATGCTATAACTTCCTGATCTCAAATAGATTTAAAATTGCTTCAAGCGGCTGCTCTTGACCTACATGTGAAACATGTTCCAAATCTGTATCACAGTTGGCAAAATGTTTATTGTGGTGTTATGTATATATTATAATTTGAAAATTCACATTTGTAATTAGTATTACAGAGCTGGTAGGTTTTTAACCAAGCAGTCTGATTGGTCAGAGACATTCTAACTGCCATAATGGTTGGCATGGCAACCCTTGTGATAAACAAGGATCTTTCTTTTTCTCATCTTTTCCATTCGTATGTATGTAAACTACTTTGAGGGAAACTTTCAGTCAGTGCACGTGTGTTTACTGTCATTATGTTTCTGTAGTTAGGTGATGGCCAACGTCACAGTAATGAACGGCCTCTTGGGTGTTGTTGCTACAGCTGCCGGTTCCCTCGTCCCTACTGCTTGTTCCTAACTCACCCAGTTGGACATTACTTGCTGAAATCAAGACAGAATAACATCAACCGGCTCATAATGTCAGATGCAAAACTGCAGTCCTGCATTGGGCCACATCGGGGCTGGGAAGGTTAACCTTCCCTGTAGCCAGATACGGATCACTGATGATCTACTTCAAATAATAATTCTTTATACTTTACTAAATTATTTCAACTGGGCAATGTAATCTGTGTACTTTGAGGGATGTTTTGATTTTCCTAATTTTACAATGAAAGCCACTGGGGGAAAAGAACAGAAGTAACTCACCTGCAGTGTTTTTATATATAGCGTCTGGAGGGAGGTAATTTAGTGATGTATTTAAAATAAAGTCATAATGAATCTGATTGAGATATAAATAAGGACTGAAAGTGGTTTTGTTTCTTAATGCCTAACTACAGCATGAACGATTAAGTGGGTAACATCAAATGTTCACAAGTTTCTACCCCTGAGCCAGTTACGCCCAAATGAAATAAACAGACTAAATAATTTTACAAATCACGTATTTGCTGAATTTTATATTTTCACAGGAAATTCCAAGAATTTACATTTCATTTTTCATAGAATAGTTTGTATTGACCCGAGACACAACAACCCAAATAAATATTTTTTGAAATTATTTTTGCTTTTGCTTGGGAATCAGATTTTGGGACGAATGGGTAGCTATTTTATTACATGCAAAAAAGATAAGTTGCTCAACTATGTCTCATGAAACGCAATTCAAGATCATTCATAAACTGCATGTTACCCAGCTCATCAGATCCAAGTATGATCCCGATTGTAGTATAATTTGTTTAAAATGCAATATTGGCAAAGCTTCATACTTTCATGTTTTCTGGGAGTGCCCAAGTATTGTTAAATTCTGGAATAACGTTAAAAGGAAAATTGATGGTATGCTCGGATGCAGGTCAACATTAAACCCAGGCATCTGTGTTTTAGGTTTGGACGATCCAGCAAATTATGTTGTAAAGCATAAATATATCCTGGGAATCTGCTGGTATGCTGCT
>OMOV01098131.1:10438-22116 GCA_900312565.1 Beryx splendens | reverse complement strand
TTAGCTACAGATCACTAGCTGCTAACGTTAGCTACAGATCGAACCTGTAATCCTGCCCATTGATGATTTTATTGGTTTAGCGGTCGACCCGTACCCCTGTAGCCCCGTTCCGTTCTGCAGGCTGCAGCTGGGTGCTTCTCGTCTGGACTAAAACAGCTGGTGATTGGAAAGCTCGCAATTTCTAGTTTCCAGCGATACCAAGCACGGTATTGTAAACGAGAAAATGATCGCGCCGTTTTTGATCGCAACTTGCTCTTACATTTACGAAGTTTATATTTGTACGACTTTATTGTTAAAATACTCCGTAGTAAGACATAGTTTGGACAACATACAATTGGTTTACGGATTCTAAAAACTCGAGACCCCATGTTTTCAAAACAGTATAACACTCATATCTTCTATAAATAGACCATCTTCCATTGCGATTTTTCTGAACTACGCCACGGGGTGGACCCGGTACCGGGCCCGTCAAGCTCAGTAAGCCGCATAAAGCTGTACTCCATGTTGTGCCTGACAACAGAGAACCTCTGAGCCTCTTAACTCTCTAAAACATGGTGTAGGGTCTTACTGCTTTTACAGAACGGTGGTAACTTACCATTGTATTAAGAAAAGATTGTAGATGTTCAAGAAATCAAAATTTTGACCAATAATAATAATAATAATAATATCAATTAATAAATTATCAATAAATATATAGTCTTCTTTGGCCAAGTTCATGTTCCTGAACACCAGCCAAACAAAGTAGTTGCTAAGCGACACATGGTTTTCAATCAGTAATAATCAATAATGGTGATTACTGATTATCTCATGACTATTTGAATGAACTCTTATGCGGTTACAGGAGTGCAATTACCGGATATTTTACAATGGCTTCCAATGTGACACACCCAATAAGGAACTGAAGACCAAAAACTGAAACTATCCATTTCATATCATACACTTTGATAAGAAAATATCACGATCTCAACAGATATGACATGCCGCAATATGACAATGTGCTCAAATTCACTTACCCATGCTGTAGCGTGGTGACAGTTACACTACTTGACAGGAGATTGGCTGCTAGTCCATCTGATGAATTCCTCACATATTTGAGTTCAAACTCCAATATTCCTGACAGCTGAGCGGTCTTGTCACAGGTAAATGAGTTACATGTGTCACATAAATCTGTGATGCTGCCGTTCAGACAGCAGAATGTTCTGCAAATCACAACCAAAGCAATTACCTTCAATTACTTCTTTCTATTCCAAATGTTGTCATCTTCCCCCTATGTAATGTTGTCAGTTTATATTTATTACATGTATATCTATTTTTAGATGCCAGTAAAACCTAGTATGTGTAGCAGGCGAATGTGCATGTGTTTGTCGAGTAACCTCTGCCATGCAAGGTTTGTGCTTACATCATAGGAACCTGTGACCTCTTTCACAAGATTATTAGAGTGGATTATGTGTTGTTAACCCATAAGTGCCCAGATATTTTCAAAGGTTTCATGCTTATCATGTTAAAAGCGTCCCCTAAAAGCAGGTTCTGCAAACTTCTTCAAACTTCCAACTTCTCTTTAGGTGATTTTAAAAGCAGCTATTGCTTAACTAACAACAGTCACGGACGAGATTCCCTCAAAATGTTGAAATCCAATATTTACCATCATATCCTTAAAATAAAAAATAAAAGGAGTAGGCATCTTCCCTGACAAGGTGTTTTCACCTTGGAGTAGATGTCCATGTGGCAGTCTGATGTTTGCAGTGCTTCACTGACAACAATAAACATTTCTCCTGTACAAACATAGATGATACCTGCTTATGATTTTTTGCAGTGGCCTGATCCACTTTGAAGAGGTTAAAGGTTTTCATATCCACAAGGAAGCCATTACAAACCTAAACATCCCCGCTGCCTTATTGAAAGTGAAGGTACCTGTCAAAACAACCATGCACACTAAATGTTCCAGGCAGGATGGGAACAGACTGATATGATCTTGCACACACACACACTATTCTTAATACTCATTGACAGAAAGACAGTACAAATGTGAGATATGGATTTTCTTATTTCCCAAGTGCTCTCTACGTAATCGGCAAATAGAAATGTTTCGCTCCCAAACGGTTACATCAGATTTTGATAACGCTCCTTGGCAAATCGATTTCCCCATGAAGCTTACTAAAAATAAAGCCTTCCCATGTGTGGTGCTTGCAATTCAGCCGGAGGACAAAATCCTGTGATGATTACTTCCATGACAACTTCCATCACTTGGTGGTTTGTTGATGGTGGTAGGAAACACTGCCTCAGGAAACGCTCCAAGATCTCCCATAAAGCAAGAGTTGAATTGAGTGAAGATGTTACGACTGAGACAACAAAAACGGCGGGTTTAAATGTCCATGCGTGTTAAATCATTGATTATTTCATAATGACGTGATACTTAAGTTATAGGAAAATTCTCGTTTGGTTTGCCCCCATCTAGGAAAGTGAGAATGCAGGTTGAGCTACAGAACAGCGCTCCTGGAGCTGATCAGTGTCTTGCTCAAGGGCATTTCTGCAGGGCGGATGTTTATTGGCATGTGGGCTTGAACCCAGGTCCTTCAGACAAGGGCATAAGTTTGCTTGTAAAGATGGCAGGGACGCACTGGTGGCAGCTTTGCCAGGTCCTGGAGAGAGAGCCTATTGTCCTCTACGTCTGAGAGTAATTGTGCAAAATACAATTAAAAGCGCACAGGATGTGGCGACTGAGTTTTGGTCATGTTGTGGCCAGAGGCTCGCGGCACGACGACGGCGCAGTTGGAAACAGGGTTGGCTTAGGAGGAATGTCATGATGGAGCGAACCGCCCAGAACGGATCCACCACAAACGCTTCTCCCAAGAGCAGGAGGTAACATATTTGGTGACCGTGTTGCTCCGCTCCTTGGAGAACCATTGTCCAGTGTCGGAAGTATTAGACAAAGAGGCAAACAGAAGTTGGTGGCAAACCGCCTGGGGGACAGGGGACCATCCACCAGCCGGTCCCTGACATTGTGGATGCGGCTGCCTCCACACTCCCCGCTTCATGCGTCATGGCACATACTGACAGTTGGATGTCAATCACTCACACCACATCCACATGTGTTAATTGTTAGAATGAAAAATGCTGAATCTTATTTTTTCCTGCTTGAAGGATTTATATCAAAGTCAAATTGGCCACCATATCATCCACAAAAAGTGTTGGTAAGTTTTTTTTAATAGGATCTGTGTCACTTGGTAAAGCCACGAAAATAGAACGCAGCTGCGCCTGTGATGCGGTCTGAGAAGGTGGCAACGCAAGGGTAATCCCCATAATCCTTGACACCAAAATTGCACTGCGCTGCTTGACCATTACTGACACACCGCTGCTCCTCCACTTAGGCACAGTCAAGTTTACAGCAAGTCACCGAAGTACCAAACGGGTGCAAATGAGAAAAAGACCTGTGTGCGCCTGACAATAATGCCACTTCGCCAACATGCAGCGTCACGGAATTAAAGCCCACTGAGTTGCTCTTTAGAGACCAATAGAGGCCAGGACAGGAGAGCCAGGACATCGCTAGGCTCTGTAAAACAGCTGTGATTAAATTGGTGCAGGATCAGCTATATTAATCCGTTGTTGTAAAATTTTGATTGCGGGTGGATAGTCCAACAATTTGCTGGATTTAAAAAAAGAAAACTGGTCTAGTCCGTGCCAAATCTCAAAGGTTTGTGATGTCCACAACTTGTTGAAGTTGCAAATGTAACTATTTTGCCATAAGGAACACAACGTTCCTGTGAGCGTCCTTAGTCAATCAAAACCAAGATTTTTTTGATAGCGTGTAGCATTTGAATGCATGTGAGAGAGACCCAGACACAGACACAAACAGAGAAAGACTTCAGAAATCAGTGTGTGTAGAAACAACAGGGACATTTCAATGGTCAGGACAAATCACGACCCAAATCCACACCTATACCTCCAGCTGCAGGACGGTCTCTCTAACCACTAGGCAACCTGCCAAAGCTCTCCCATTAGAACAGAAATGGTTTATACTGTATAATTAAAAAAATAAAAATAAAATTCAACGAATGCTACTTATTCCTGTTAAAAGGCTATCTGATGAAGACTGTGATGCACAGCTGGTTTCACTACTGCTGACAAAATGTAAGTCGCTTTGGAGAAAAGCGTCTGCTAAATAACAAAATGTAGTGTAATGTAATAGTAACTCAGAAAGGCTTTGAATTCATTGATGTTCAGCTTGCCCTTTAGGGGGTTGAGTGGGTCTTGGCTGTAACAGGAAACTGCAGCCCACCAGCTTTTCATGTAGTTTGTGTCCTTATTTTCCCAGGTGCTTCCTTTATTTTGGCAGTTGAGTCTCAAATACAACAAAGAATGTATATCGTGGGGATAATAAAGTTCAGCTAATGTAATCTAATCTATAGTCCGTTCCACAGTATTAAGATGCAAATTCAGCCAGTATCACATCAAAGAACTGAGCATTCCAGGCACAGAGCTCAATCATCAGTAATTCACCTGAGAGGGCCTCTACAAAATGATTAACAACAAAATGCAAACGTGCAAAATAACATTAAAATACTAACCCGCTCACAACCGAGCTTACAGTGTTCTGTCACGCCATACACGTCTTATGTAATTGCTTAGTGCTGGACAAATAAAAGTTGCCATTGCAATATCAAATGGGTTATTTTTGTTACAGTCTGCATAAGCCATTTTCATTTTTCAGCATGGGTCTGGACAGGATAATGACTGTGTGGAAACCCTGGGATGTCTGACTCATGCAGCAGTGAGGGGTCTCTATGCACACCATGAATGAGAAAACAGCCTGAAACCACACCGCGCTTAGATTAAAAGAGCAGCAGGGGAAATGAATAAGGAGATTTTTCTCACCTGCTTCGCTCTGAAACTGAAATACAGGACTTTTGTGCTCCTGTGTTGAGACACTGTTGTCCAAACACTGACTTTCTTTAACAATTTACTGAATTAATTAATCGATCGATCTTTTGCTACGAGGGCTAGCAATGTCAGTGACATCTAAACCTGAATTTTAAATGTATTTTGAAGCTGCAAAAGATTTTTTACACCCCATATTTTTAGTCATGATTCTTTATGAAAGTTACAGAAGTATAATTAGTAAAATTCCTTAAGAATCTATGTAATATGGATCAATAAAATATGGATCCGAACAGGCGCCCCGACCGACCAGAAGGGGCGCTAGTGCAGCGACCAGGACATAAACCCCTATCCGGCTTCCCACCCGCAGACATGGCCAATTGTGTCTGTAGGAACGCCCGACCAAGCCGGCGGTAACACGGGGGCGCGAACCCGGGTCCCCCGTGTTGGAGGCGAGGGAATAGACCACTCGACTACCCGGGCGCCCCTTTTGGCTTCACTTTTGCATAATGGTAGGAAGTGGAGAGGCGTCATCCATCTTTTACACAGTCAATGAGATAGACGTAGGAATTAGGATGTCCCCCTGGGGAGGTCCTCTGGAGCCTGGACATTGGTGGTGATGGGGTGGTGGAGGGACAAAGGTAAGCACAGAGACTGGAATGACAGCAGCATACAGCAGAGATCTGAGAGAAGGGCAATAACATAGTAGGTGACGTGTATATACTCCCGTCACTTAGATGATTGGCTCTTTGAAAAAGAGAGGGAAGTGACGGCTAACTCTGATTGGTTCTCTGGAAAAAGAGGGAAAGTGTTCACCACCTCGGATTGGGTAAAGAGAAAGCATGAATGATTGAATGACAACAAGTCTTCCTGATTGAAATTGTGTAATACTTCACATGGTGATCAGAGGAAATGACTGATTGGAATCTGATCGGAGAACAGTTGTAAAAACAGTCACAGTTATCTTATGACTATTGTTCTGTCCAGTCCAGGCAGGTACACCAACGTGGCTGTTGGCCTTGAATATAATCTAAAGTGAAACATTTATTATAAATAAAATTAGAGTTAGTGTACTGCATCACATACAGTAACTAGTAATGGCAGACTGTCACTTAGCCTACATACAGGTCACTTTAGGCTTTTACTATTGACGTTTGGATTTTTTTTCTGCTGCTTTACCCGGGTCCCATTTAAATTTATTATGATATGAGCAAATTTATTAGGTTTATAAACAGCCAAAGCAGCACTTCCAGACAGATATCCTGTCATCCTCTCCACACACGCACGCACGCACGCACGCACGCACGCACGCACACGCACGCACACACACTCACACACTCACACTCACACTCTATTAAAGTCAGTGGAGTGTATACAGAGAAAATTGGACAAAATGTGTTAGGTGGGGAATAGTAAACTTTAAAAATTGGGAGCGACTTAAAGGAGTTGGGCGTGCTATCTAAACATCGTGAAAGTTTCAAAAGGCAGGCTGTGGTTTCGCTCTTGAACGGTTAGCCAATCAAAACAGAGGGGTCGTTACTATTAATGAGCCTTAAAGACGCAGCAGCAGAAACCGCCTGTTCTTGGCGAGGCTCAGAGAGATGCTGGAAAATGAACGTGTAAAAATGGACTGAGCTTGTTTTTGGTACATGACACCACACAGACAGCTTTTAATGGATCTCAAGACATAAAATAAAACACTGGAAAGAATTTGGGACCTTTACATTTTTCAGAATCCCATCTTTTCGTTTCTAAACATTAACACTGTACACTGTGTAATCTCGAGTCAAGTCATAAGCTATTACCGACACATGCAGCTATCAAGACTTGCAGAAATTCTCATAGGAACTTATACCGGAAACAACATACCTGGTTTTGTACGGCCTGTACAAAAACATTAATGGCAGAATAAGTAACACACTACAACTAACTATAAGTGAAGAATTCTGAATTTTAGGGTCCTTCTCTCTCAAAGGTCAAATAAAAGCTAACAGCTATTAACACAATATCACCTTACTTGTTGAGCATGCGTTTACACATTCCCCCGTTCACTTTTTCCGCTGTCAGATTGAGAGGGAACAGGTACACGCTTGCCAAATGACTCTCTCAATAGTGACCCTGTGCTTGTGTGTACGTGTGAATGTGTGAGTCTGTGTGTGTGTGTGTGTGTGAGTGTGTGCGTGTGTTGTGATGTAGCTGTTCAAGTTCCCGTTGGGTTGAGATCGTCTATGATGTCAGTGTGCTTTAGCGGGATCTTTCAGCTGACAGGAGAACACTTAAAAACACGTTACTGCAATAGACACGTTGATGAAGTTTCTCCCTCCTGTGCCAACCTGCCCCAGAGGGGAACACACCGAACACGTACACTCGCAATTTCAGCGGTGGATAGCTTTTTAAGTAAATACGTCTTTCAGCGTTGGAACAGTTCGAACCCTCTCCAAATTTGAATCAAGTCAGACGAATGAATGTCCTCATTTACACATCTGAGTGGCCCTGCCAGGACCTTGTGACTGAAACCTGAAATCCTTGAAGAGTAGAAGCTGGCCTTGGCTGACTTCGGTTTGGTTACTCATGTGGGAGTCCCAGGTTCCTTTAATCGCATGTGCTCATACACAAACACACACACCCACACACACACAAGCAGACCTTTAATTTTTCTAGCTTTCCATACACAGCCTGAATTAAAGAACAGATACGTTTTCAGACCCAAACCATGAAGTAAATCACTGGCTCCTGCTTAACCTACTGCCTTTGATTACCCCTCTCTTTGTTTCAGGTGCTTGGTTCAACTGTGGCCTCGCTCGCGAACATCAAACGGCTTAGACCAGAATGCAATCGTATAAGACTGAGGAGTCCCTTCCCTTATGGAATCATGTGGGATCACCTCAGCTCACCTATCATTAACATGACCCTACAGGGATATACTGGCATCTGGCTCTGGCTATGATGATTCGCCTAGGCTTGTTTAGAAAGGGCATATTCTCTGGTGACTCTCATGCTTGAATGAGGATGTATAGCACAAACTTCGTGATTACACACCAATAAATACCAGACCTGTGTCAAATAGTATTTGCAGACAGTGTGTGTTTGTTTTAACCTGGGTTGGGTTTACTGCCTCGGGACTATTGGGAAATAAATATACAAAATTGACTTTCAGATTTTCCTTTCCTGTAGCTTCTTCCTCTTTTTAACTTTATTGTCCGATGTAGCAAGCCAGACAATGGGTTCATGAAGCTTCATTTATTCAAATTGTGTTTATTATCCCATTTGGAGAACTTGATTACAAAAAAATGGGAACACAACAGAGAACAAAGGAGATTGCATGAGATAACATGAAATCTTCACTTTCACCACTAATGTAACGACCGAGTAACTACCCAGATACCCATTTGTCTCTGCCTCTTCCTTTCTCTCTCTCTCTCTCTCACACACACACAAACTGCTGCCAGCATCTTGAATTTCCTCTCCGATAGGCTGTTGGAAATGTGTTATCAGTCAACTGAATGGCGGCTGAAGATGAGTGAAAACAAAGCTTGCGTCGAGCAGTCAACACCCCCACGGCGCAATCCATCAGAGAGGCACTCACATAAACACCAACTGTAAACTGTATGGCCCTTAGGAGTATTTAAATGGAAGACCCCACACAGTTATGCAATACAGTGGTTTCCTGAATCGTTTATGGTCCAAAGCAAAACAGCAGAAGTTACTGATATAAAGCAATATTTCTGTTGCTTTTGGCTCAATGGCCTGGAAGTAAGGTTGACTATTGCCTCTAAAAACTACTTGAGTTGCAGATATCTACAATAAAAGCAAAATTTGCGAAGATGTGAGGGTAAAACAATACACCACAATATTTACATTAGCTACAAATGCATAACATCCAGCTACAAATTCCTTCTCATTGTGTATTTTCACTACTTCTTGAACTAAACTAATCCTGGAAAGGTCCAAAGTGCTTTCCTTTCCGTGCGGTGAAAACAATCCAATCGCCTGGCAGGGATCAAACACTCCTCAAGGGTGATGATTTCATTGGGTCTGATTTTAGACATCACTGGACATGCTTTCGGTGTGTTCCCCTTATAGACCCCTCGCACGTGCATGCACAAATGCAAGCTGTACGCACGTGTGAATGGAAGTGGTTATTTTTCCATCCATATTGCTCAATCTGTCTTCCATTCTGGATATGGATAATGTCACTGTAGCATTGACAGCTCTCTGGACTGGGCATTCACACGTGCACGTGCATGTACACGCGTACGCACACACACACACACACAAACAAATGATAATTTGGCGGTGATTTGTGATCTGACATCTGATCCCTTTGTGTGTAGATCAGACGGACTCTATTTTTTCTTCAGCAGTAAGTGTTAAGCGAGAGTGAGAGTGAGAGAACAGTGTTTACGTGGCTTTCTCTCCATGATGCTGTGGGAAATAAATCTCCGCCATCTGGCTTTTAGACTTCATGTTGTATAACAGATGGAGTATATAATCATTGAATATTCTTTTTCACTGATTCAGTGCTTATTCTAATTAGACGACAGACCTGAGCTGCGAGCTAAAACATGTTGATGACAAGATAGTGATATACCAGGATACATAATGTTGCCTGTAGAAAAGGTTTTATGAGATTACTGCGGCTTAGACGGCTACTGGAGCTAGCTCCCGTGTCTCCAGCTCAGTCTCATTGCGGCCTTGTCTTTCGGTAGCTCTCTGAAACTTGAATCTGATTCCCTGCTTTTCCTGCTGTGTTGCCTGAATCCCTCTCTCCACTAACAAGTGTTTTCCGGCCGTAAATCAGTAGTGGTGGATTTACACATTTGTTTAATAGGGGTCAATGTATCTCTCTTATAAATAGGGTTTACCTCCTTCCCAGAGGAAAGGACTTCCTGGTTGTAGGCTGTGAATATGTTGCACAACAAAACACACATCTGAAATATATTGTATCTAACTCAATTTCACTTTTAATTTAGACAACAATAAGCTCAGGGTAATACGACAAAAACATATGACTTAAAGTTGATCAGACAATAAACAATCCCCAGCAACTGCAGTGAACTGTGTGTTATTGATTTGTCTTTTTACAAAGGCCCATTCAAAGAAAGCAATTTTGCAAATTGTTATATTGTTAACCCATAATCTTCACAGACAACGCTGCACTCTATGGCCAGTGCTTGTTGGCTAAGAAACAGCATACAGGGGAAGAGGAAAGGGCAAGTCTGGTGTGCGTAATTCCTCATGGGAATAACTTTTGCTCTTGCTGTGCTGTTCCACTTGGTGGAAGCACTTTAATCACTTAGCTGTGAAGCTTTAGAAAATAACGAAGACTGAATTTAAAACCATGCAGCTCTCCAGCTGTCGAACCTGATCAAACCGTGAACTTTGCACCATGCATTCAACACAACTGTGCGCTGTGTGGATTGTTATACCTCTACTGATTACTGCACAACAACTGTCTGTTCCCAGTTTGAAGAGGATGAGGATGATAAAGATCCTTGTGAAATACTCCTCACATCTCCGTTGTATCGCCATTCCCTTTGAGTGGGTTGGTTGGTTGGTTTTAAATGTGCTGCATAAGCTGTTTGAATGTGTTTCTTATGGTGGGACAGACTTTGGACTGTTCAGAGTGTGACCCAGGCTGTGACAGAGTATGTACTCCTACCAGAGAGGGACATCTGATATCCACTTTCTATGCTTTTATCCTGCAGACAGAATGATTATATGCTATATATACTGTAAAAACACACATATACAGCCAAAGACACACACACACAGAGATTTATAGTCCACAGTACACAAACCAAACACATGATTGTGATCCCATAATGTCCGTTTGGACTTTGTATCATGCGAATCTGTAAAACACATTAACTGAGTCTCAACATCATATGTGCGTGTGCGTGTGTGTGTGTGTGTGTGTGTGTGTGTGTGTGTGTGTGTGTGTGTGTGTGTGTGTGTGTGTGTGTGTGTGTGTGTGCCAGAGGGTCAGGTCCATTTACAAAATCCAAAGTTATAGTCAAAAGTGTTTTGTGTGAAATGGACCTGTGTTTAGGGACGAGGACCTCTTGCGGAACAGTTTGGGCACAGTCACACCTAGTGCAAAGACCTCTGTAAGTTTCTAAGTCTGAACGTTTACACTACACAGTCATTTGTAAATATCCATAAACAGTGAAAAGGTCAAGGCCACAGTGTGAGGTAAACAGTGGAGAAATCAACTCATGACTCCCCCTCCATATGGGGCGCGATCCCCTGTCCTTTTAATTGTAGAATTCAAAAACAGCTATAACGGTTTACGCACGTGTTATGTTAATTTTATGAACATGGAAGGTAACGACTAAGCGACAATGTACCAGGTGGAGGGTAAGAGCGACAAAAAAATGTTTTGACATACCTTAACTACAAAGAGAAATCAGTATCAAGGTAGAGAGTTGTGAGAGGAATTTAGAAGTGAAGGGGGATCGTGTAATTTATTTAACAAGAAGCTGACATTGTACCTTCTCCGTTTCCTGAGCAAAGGAAAATTAAACTATTAAACTGGGGTCAATAACAATATCAATAGTAAAATTATAACAAGCCCATAAAACGTCCATAACATAATGGCCTTGACACCTCAGCCTGTCGGAGGTACTCCACCATGACGACCCGCTGAGTTGCCTGGCCCGGCCTCAGTCCGAGAACCATGAACTAGACTACCGCTTCTCTGAACTCCCCCGCCCCCCAAAAATCCCACTCAGACCTAGTTTCTGTAGCCTGACATCGCCAGACCATTTCGCAAATGCGATTGAGTCTGGAATCTCTCAGTT
>OMOV01098131.1:0-10418 GCA_900312565.1 Beryx splendens | reverse complement strand
ACAAAGCACTCCTCACCCATCCACGGCCTGTCTGTGTCCATCTGGAAAAGACATTGGACCAAACAGGTTCTGGGGGCAACCCGCTTCTCTGAACTCCCCCGCCCCCCAAAAATCCCACTCAGACCTAGTTTCTGTAGCCTGACATCGCCAGACCATTTCGCAAATGCGATTGAGTCTGGAATCTCTCAGTTCAATTTTGATTTCCGGGGGGGCGTTATCAACGGGCGCAGGCCAAAATGCCTCTGGACACACCTGGATAGACCTACAACCGATCAGAGCAACGAAACGTGTCGGTCATCGTATCAAACCCGCCTCATATTAGACAAACAATTGTGATTGGCCCGACCGTTTTCAGGTCGGGTTGAAATCTGTCTGAACGGGAGGGGGACCAGACGCATCGGCCAGAGCAAATAAAACACGAGCTCGCAGATTCGTCAGGTTCCCAGGCTATAGTTTCTGTCCAGCGAGCACTCTGCTGCGGCCGTAATTACATCTCCAGTCCCTGTAACCCGGGCCCAGACCTGTACCCTCCACCCCGTGTCGTTCATATCATAACTTGGACATTAGTCAAAGCCTTTTAACGTTCCAGCTCCCGGCTTCAGCCAGATATCTGTCTCCCCTTCCATATGAATCCTAGCTCCTTCCACAGATCATTAAAACACTCCTGTAATCACAGACCCATGTCGGAGAAAATGAATACGTAATGCGAAATGTGCAAAAAGGTATCAGTGTAGTCGTTCTCAAATTATTTTCCAGACACAGTCCGCACAACCTGGGCCCAAGAAACAGATGTTACCCCTGTCGGAATCAGCCCACACACATATACAAACACACAAACACACACACACACAAACACACAACGGAGACCAGTATAGAGTTTTTTTATTTAACCTCTTCATTCTCTCGTACGTGTTTTCTTTTTGCTCTGAGGGAAGGGAGTCTTTAGGTAGGACATACGGTGGGATTACGCAACCATAAACATAAAACTTGGATCCAATAGTATTCGCAATTAACTGAAAGTATTTTATCCTGTTTTGATTCGCAGAGACATCGGGACAATTTGGAGTCAGCTGTCCATAGTAGATAAAGTGACTTGAAATTGACTTGAGTCATCCAGCTTTTTGGCATGAACTGTACTGTCCCGTGCGGCAAACCCTTCCCATTTCATACTCCAAGTAGCACTGATACTTGACTTGGTACTGCAAATAATTTGCCAAATTTGAATTATTTGCAATACCGACACGAGTATTAGTGCTGGTCTGGTTGTCGTGTGCGATGCAAAGGGATTCAGTTTCGTTGTGGGGAAACCCTTCCTTCCTCCCCATCTTCGGTTTCAAATCTACAGTGAGTTCCAGTTTTGATAGGATCTGTATGGCACTGAGCGCTCATGTGTGGCTTTGGAAGACTTAGTGAAAATATGGAACCTATGTACCGTGTACAGTGTGTGTGTTTGTGTATGTATGGGTGCCTCTTTGTAAGTGTGTCTGATTGTGTGCGTGCTTGTGTTTACCTCAAGGACACATGGTCTAACGTGTGATCTCCATTTTACTGCGGTAAGTCTATGGCATGGCGACGTTCAGGCACCAGGGCAACGTAGCGTTAGGCCAGTGCAAACATCATGTCTGCTTCCATTCACTTATATTCAATGAGCTGCATGTTGTTTCTAATACAGCCAACTATTTTTTTCTTATTTTTGGCCCAGTGCTGCGGTAGGGTCTGTTTTTAGAAACCCACCACACTGGAAACAGAACAAAGACTGCTTATGTAAAAGGCCCAAAACTAATGGTGAAAGTTTGTGTCATATTCTTCTTCTGTGCCAATCCATGTACAAACACACACATACTTACACAGGCACACAGACGCAGCAAGATCCTTTCTACATGACATATTTATGAGATCTGTTCAAGGTTCAGCTTAGACCCACCCAGTCGTGCAGACAGCAGCTGCAGAGAAGGGGAGTGAGCTGCTTCTCTGTCCCCAGAGGGGAAGCCCCGACCGGGGGTGGTGATCTTCACGCTGGACCTCTTCCCTGACACATACCAGACTGTGGAGGTATCACCTTATCTTATCCACAGCATGTTTGACTCCCTTTAGTTACCTTGAGACAAGTTAAGTCAGCATTACTAATAATGGAGCAGTGCAGGTTTCTGTTTTTCCTCAACACTGTTCTTCTCTTCTCGCCGTCAGAGATCATCCATAGTAAAATGTTAAAAGTTAACTCATCACCATTTGCTGAGTTGTGATATCCTACATCCTACACTGTGCTGCACACACACACTCTGTTAACCTCTGTCTCTTTCTGGTCACCAGCTAGTCTATATCTGGGGTATCTTTACAACACCAATATATTTTCCCCTTCAGACTGGGAGCGTGGCTCAGTTTCAGCAATAGCCAAAGAGTTAGTTAGCTGCATTCCACATACTCTAACTAGTACACAGGCTTTCAACAGAACATGTACTGCTATTCAAGTAAGACTTATTGAGGTTTCTGGTCATCTATTTAATTACCAAGGCCAGTGTTTGTGGTCGAACAGTCTGAGGCTGCAGCCCACAATCTGGGAAAGCATGAGACTTTATTGATCAACCGTTTCTGCTTGTCTGGAATAATTCTGTCTTCTCAGTACAAAGCAATGACGCTGTGACACTGACACGCCATTCGAACAGGCATCGCCAGTCATTGCACACACACACACGCACACGCACAGGATAGTGTACGGCCCTTTCCTCTTCCTGTCTTTTGTGATTTACCCTCTGCCTCAGTTTTTCCAGCATCCCATCTACCTGACAGTTTCGTTGAGTGGCTTTGGGGTTAGGAATTTAAAATTAATCCCTCTCGTCATTGTTAGGTCCACAATAACAGCATTTGATGGACAGCTCTTGAGGTGCCCCCAGAGGGCTGGTTTGAAATGTCTGACAAACTCTTCAGAACATCCAAACCTGGCACTCCTCAAGATCTGGGAAGCGGCATCATCTGGCAGCCACACCCATGCTCAGCATCATCCTCTGTGATGATACCATCAACAAAAAGAGTGAGTGTCTCAATGCCCTTTTCCACCCTTATCTCATGCATCGTAATTTTCACGAAAATCGAGTAAAAAGCAGTGCACCATTTTCATAATGACCAATAAACTGATCGCACGAAGCAGCAGTGAGTGCTTGGTTAGTGTGGTGGAAGAATTACAGACTGTGCCACTTTTCCACAATCAAAAGTGTTTGAGCAACCAAACATTTAACCATAATATTCACCCGAACCGTAACCAAATTTTATACTCTTGCCTAACCCCAATTGAGTGGCACCCATTTCCCTGTTCCTAACCTTAAAGACAGTGCAGCTTGACGCACATAGAGCCCCATTCTCTCCAACATCAACAGCAGGATGCTACCTTTACCCTACTTGAGTGCACCTTGTCACTGCCAATCTGACTCTGGGCAAGGTGCCAGCTGGCTACTGGCCAAAGCACTATACCTCCACCTCTGCTACGATGACAGCAACTTTCGTTTTTCCAGGACTTTGTTTGGAGAAAGAGAGACAGAACGTGCTATGGCTTATCTTTCCCTTGGAGGGCGGATGACTGTGATGCAACGTGGATCAAAACAATGGTTGCACGGATGGAACAAATAACTAATACCCATTGTGTTTTGACTGTTTCCTAATATTCAGTAAGCTATGTTCTGCTGACCAGACGTTCTGGACTTGGACTGTAGCTGCTTAAATCCTATCAAGCAGTTTCTTTTCTCTTTATTTTCCTTAAACTTTGAGATTATTTAGACAGCTGATTTGATCCAAGGCCCTTGATAGGTTTCCTTTCCCAGCTTTGGTTTTTGAAAAATGCTGCATAAATAAAGTTTATATTGCCAGATGATGCTCTCTTCCTCCGTACTCATCCGCTCTCCTCTACCTCAATCTCTCTCTGTGTCCGTGCCGTTCTGGAGGTGACAGGGTGCCCCCGTGAGAACAGACGTGACAGTTTTCTTCATAAATGTATTTATTTAACCTTTAATTTACCAGGTTGTCTCATTGAGATGCAATCTCTTTTTCAAGAGAGACCTGGTCCAAGAAATGGCAGTGCCAGCAGCAATGTTACATGTCACAATACATACAAAAATACATACAAAATTAGATACAAATATACATAATCACATTAAAAATATAGCGGAGTCAGGGCAGGGATCGAGCCCAGGGCCGCTTCAAAAAACCCAAACAAAGAAACTCTACTCAGAGTGGAGTTTAGTCCAGGACTAGACCATATATACAGTATACATATAAATATATAGTACTGTATATGTATTATTTTCAAGCAACTTCTGCTGTGTTAAGTTGCACCCAAAGGGAAGAAACACAGGAGCGATAAAGAGAGAGGATGTCATAGGCTGGGCTCAAGCCCACACGGTGTCATAAACACACGGCACACATCTGAGCCACCATGATCCCCCGAGAAACTACTGATCCTTCTGAGAGTGAGTCTGCTCCCATTGGAAGTGGTGCTTGGCAACACACTCAACCCTTGCACACTCCACAGGCCCTGGTGGCCGCCACATGCTCCGACTCCACTGGAGATAATCTTCTGCATGTGAGCTACATATTTGTGACTGATGAGGGTATGAAGGCTAATGAATTCCCAAACACAATGTGTGTAATATGGTGACCTTGTGCTCTCAATCCTAACATTTCCTTTTATCCCTTTTTGGATTTGATTTTGGGTACGGCACTGAAGTAGATTAACTGCTTCCTGAACCTTTGATGGCACACATGGCTTGTAAATGTTGTTGCAGTCACAACTTAAGCACAAAGTACATTGTACATTCAGAGATAGCTTCTGTATTTTGACATTAGCTGACTGTCACGTTAGCAAAAGCTCACTGAATAAGGTCCCATATTCATTTCATTTTGTTATTATTTAGATTTTATGCAGCAATTTTATCCAGGGTGGTTACCACTTTGAATGTGCTTAATTGTAAAACTTAATATGGCAAAATGAGAGGAACATTAGTATGCTTTAACTGGATATCTATAAATTGGATATCTGTTTCTCCTCATGTATATGCAAATGTTGTAACAAGGTGCTGCAAAATCTTATCAGACCATCTACTGTATAGGGGAAACCTGTGGTGTAAGCATGAAGTTTTAATTGTTCTTGAGGGATCTGTTCACAAGACACTCACAGACAGATGCCTCCATCATAACAACCGAATGTCCCGCATACCATGTAGCATGGCTGTGGGACATACTCTTCCTAACTGATTGGAAATGTGAGGTGGATACTTGGTCTGTTTTATGTGGTCTAGCTTGGAGTGACTTTTGATTTTGGGTACGTCACTGAAGTAGATCAACTACTTCCTGAACCTTTGATGGCACGACCGAGGTGCTGGCTGCGGGTCCTGGTAAGGCCCTAGTGGTGTGCTGTGCTGTGGCAGTGGTTCCAGGACAGTACCAGGTGGACTGACCTGGGTGCGTCTGATGGGCCAGTGGGGCAGAAGTTGGAGGCCTTGGTTTAAGTGCAGTTACTTGCCAGTTGTTGTCCCCCCCCCAGATTTCCAAGCAGATCGACGGAGCCACGCTGCCCCTGGGAGATCTTCCATCTTGGCTGTGCTGAACTTTGGACTGCTGTGTGCGATCCATCTGGGGATACGGATTCTGAGCTCAGACCCTGAGTAGTTTTTTGGACTTTTAGGGACTCTATTGGACTCTGAGACTGTTTTTTTTTTTACCTTACTGTAATAAATTTGTTGTTTTTAACTTATCTAGCATTTGTCGTCCTTGGGTGCTTGAACACTGCTCTCCTCTCAAAAGAACCAGCCAAAAGTAGAGAAAAAGCGAGAGCTCCTAGCGCTCTAAAAACTCCTAGGTGGCGTTGTCGTGTATTGAACCTCGGCCATTGTGACAGAAACACAACATGTGATGTTTGGGCCTGAGTCACTACGATGCGCGGATCGGCTCTGACGCCATCCGAATCCGCATGTACGCATAAATTATTCACCTGCCACCCACCCAAACAAATGATTTTCTACGATCTATAGACCCGCACCCGCCCCGCACCCGCATGGACATTTCACTCCACCTCTATATTGCCTTTTGAATTATGTCGAGCAGCGCAAGCTTTCCATGTGATTTCTTTATTGTGTGTTCGTTGTATTGATGTATGAGTGTTTTCTTTAACGATTTAGGCTACTTTAAAAATTAGAGAGGCTGCTTTCAGTTTCGTATTTATGTATGTATGCTGTGGTCCCGTTTCTCTCGTATAATAGAAAGAATTGTTATTAGTGTCTACACAGCATCTCAATGAGCATTTTAATGGAGAGACGCAAGATTTTTTTTTTTTTCTGCGCACCCTTAACACATTACCATTATTTCTCAGTGGGATGTAAGCATGATGATATATTACACTGCAGTAGGCTGGTTTTAATGCAATTGATATTTTCCTCATTAATGATGCATTAATTCACCCACCCACAAGCCATCCGCTATTAATCAGAATGTTAATTTTTATGACCCGACCCGCCCGATCTGCGGATTGACCACGGTGCCCGCAGATATAACTGCAATCCGCGCATCACTGCAGTGCTGGATTTTGCCTTGTGCTGTGGAGCGAGACTCCAGCATGACAAATAGGGAACATATAGGCCTGTAAAGACCAGAGGGAAAGACAGCAGCCCCTTTCACACATGCAGCCTGGTCCGCAAATGTAACAGCATGCCGTTGTGCGTTTAAAGGAGCTGGTGTGGAGATGACAGTAAATCAGTTCTGACAATTTCACTGCTCCAAGACATTGTAACGTTACTATTAAAGTTCTGTTTCGACCGTATGTGTGAGCGATGCCATATCATTCGTTTTTGCCGATTGCTTACACACTGAAAGTGAATGCTTAGACAAAAGCATCAAAACCGTAACTTTTGTAACCATGCCTTAAACAAAGGCACCAAAGGTACAAACACACTTTCTGCTTTGCACTTTGTTTGCAATTCTGCAACACACTTCCTGCAAAACACTACACACTGTTCCTTACATTAGACACTTCGTTCAAAAATGAAATCTATTGCAATCATTGGGAAAACACTTCTATTCAAGATGCAAAACATACTTGAAATTGGCAACACCCCCACACACACACACACACACATGAAAACACTTATACGGTAATTGAGCACCAATCAGTCTGAGCCTTAGCACTACAAATAGGCCTCATAAGATCACCTCTTCTGTGAGAACTTTGCAAACATGGAGGCAGTGAGAGCGAGAGCGAAGAGGAGGACGAAGAAGGGGACCAGGCAATAGACGGAGACATATATTCTATTACATTAAGGCCACTTTAGTGGACCATGTCATAAATCATGGCCTGACAATGAGGGAGGGATTTTATTGTAATTATTTTTGTTTCTGTGAGTTTACAGTAACATACTGTGTCGACTACTGTACTGTAATTCTACTTCTCTTTGTGTTTTTTGTTGTAAAAACCTGCAATGGCAAAAAAAATAAGCTGGAGAGCCTCCAAGATTTTAGCGGTTTAAAGCGTACAGCCTTGAGCAATTTTCTAGGGGTAGAGAATGTGTTTTCTCTTCTCTCAACTGGGTTTGGGAAAAGCCTCATATACCTGATAGCAGCAGGTTGTCATAAGGAGCAGGTTGTGTTTTGACATGTGATCGTGCTCCATGTGAGGGCAGGGTGGAGCTTTAAAAGGACAAGGGTCACAATCCGTTAAATTGAGAACTTGGGTGTCAAATGATCATAAATTCTATGATGACAAAGTCACCTCATTATCATGGGTTTACCGACACGGATCAAAAGACCCAGGCGAGGCTCCAGGTCCCGCACAGAGCTGCCTCGTCAGCTGGTTAGACCAATAAGGAAGAAACTCTCTAACTGGGAAGCATCAAATCTGATGTAATGCACTCCATCATAGCTCCAAACTTAATCTAGGAATTCACTATCCACTCCAATTTTCCTATTTTACTCTGGAAGCTTTGTGTTTTGTTTTTGTTTTCTCTTCAGTCTTTATTGAGCATTTGCATCCCCCTTTCTCTGGCCCTCTCCTCTTCTCTATGGCTATTGTCTGAATTGTTGGTTTTAAGTTTGATTCATTGGATACTATTGTAGAAGGTTATGTAAGGCAAGGGGGCCATAGCACGCCAGGCCAGGCCAGACTCCCGACGGCTGGGCATCATTACTCACCCACTCTGAATGATGAAACAGAAGGGGTAACCACAAGCCTACAATAAAAGAACAATTAAAGCGCATGGCCAGGTCTGGTTCTACATTCTCAGCTTTCACCTTATTGATCTAACTATGCAGTTCAAAACCACAGAAATTATTCAAAGTTGACAACACTTGGCAGTGAGAAAAGCAGTGTATGGCCTCTGGGGAAAGTGACAAATGTCTTTTAAATTAGTCACATCTTGAGCTTTTCAGAGTGGGTGATTAGGTAAAAAGTTAATGTTTCTTACTCCAAACACGTAAAACTAGGAGAGGATCTGATTTAACTAACAGGCGTCCATGTTGAAATGTGGCTTTAATGCTGGAAGAAAGGAGTTGCAAGGGGATATGCCACCGGAATTCAGAAGGTAAGAAGGTACCGTCCAACATGGATGGTAAAATTGGGCATATCAGAAACTCCCCTTATGATACCTGCCCACATCAGGCTTAAGCTCACATTTCACTTCCACTACCTGCAATGAGACCTACACTTAAACTCAAAGCATCCCAGCGGTTAATTCTCAAAATCAGCATCACCAATCTCAATGCTCCTCACTGTCACACAGCCTGCTCAACAGTCGGGAAACTGCTGTATTAGCAAATAACAGACGTAAGAACGTATACTGTAAGGACGACATCAAGAGCTGTAGATTGCATGCGACTATCCAATACTACTACGCACAGTAGCAATGCCACAATTATATGTTGAAAAATCTTCACATGAAATTCCTATTATTACTTTAACGTACCTCTACTCATTCAATTGTTATTGCTGTGAAACTGCACGACTGTATCTATACATACTAAGCCGCCCTACCCACTTATAAACACAAATACAAATTTTTGTAATATTTTAGTTACAACTAGACTGAGATAGCAAAGCAGTTTTGCCAAACAGTTATGGAATATATTAAGTTTGGGCAATGCTAACGAAACATTTTGGCTAACAGGCTATGATACTGAAAGACAGCTCAACTACTGGACCGTGGCAGCATAGTAGAGTGGATCTATTCTTCGTGACCACACATTAGTGATGTTATCCTTATTGTCCCAGGACTGCAGTAACTTCAACTTCAGCAGTAGTTGAAGCGGCACACCTAGCTTGGTGCTGTGGGACCGGACAGCATCTGGATTTGTTTTATGTACAAACGTAAAGTAGAGAAATTCAACGTGAGTCTTCTTTTTGCTTGACCTTCTGCCTTTTTGCACCAGATCTTCTCATTTTTCTACAGCCATTATCAAAATAAATTTGAGAATTATATATTGAAGTAAATATCCTACACTTAAGGGCTTTATAAAATGTACCAGTACAATAGGCCTACTCTTTGCTTGCATAAAGAAACAGTATCCTGCAGGGATAATATAACTTTGTGTTCTGTGTTTGAGCTCTGTCATTACTGGCACTGACTAAACACTGACAATGACGCCTATTCATGAGTTTACAGAGAAACACAAACAAGCACTCAGCAGAAACCATACTCCATCCATGTCATCCTCGCTTTTGTAGTGTAGCCACGGTCACTGGCATTTTTGGCCAGTGAGGTTATGTGAGAGTAAAGGTAAAGTGTATATGGAGGGTTCAAGGTTTATTTATCGTGCAAACAGAGCTTTCTCATTATCACAGCTATGTTTTCACCGTTTGATGTAGTGCACACTGTGCCACACACAAAGTAAACAGATGTGATACACATAGACACACACACACACATACAACTCACTGACTCCTGTTTTACTGAATGAATTTGCTCTCATTTGGGAGTTTTAGGACTTTTCTTGTAGCCTAATCTAGATTTTTGGCTGGACTGCACCAGCGGGGCCAGCCCTACAAACGCGAATGTCACTGACTGTCTGACTGAGTGATGAAGTTACACTATTGGTCGGCCGTGGCACGTGGCACACCCATACATGGTGTGGCGTAAGCCTGTTTCGTTTGTGACAGTTGGCGCATGCGTGCCAAGTGCTAGCTACAGATCGCTAGCTGCAAAACCCGATCCTGCCGACAACACCACAATGTGTAAACGGGGGAAAGGGTTAGGCTCGCTGGATGCTGCAATCTCCTCGACGCTCCATTCTGCTAGACCCTTGCTCTCCTGCATGCTCTCCGGCCACCTGGAGGGGACCAGGACAACGGAGCGTCGAGGAGAGCGCAGCGTCCAGAAGAGAAGGGAAAACTACGGAGAGGAGCAACAGGGAGAGGACACGGGGACCGCAGGCCAGCCCGCAAGTGACCG
>OMOV01098129.1:0-10953 GCA_900312565.1 Beryx splendens | reverse complement strand
CATTTGTTTGTCACATATGTTTGCACACGGCTGTGGGTACATTTTCATTCATGTTTGCATCATCTTTCCTCTCTTTGTCCCCTGCTGTGTGTGTGTGTGTGTGTGTGTGTGTGTGTGCGTGCTTGCATGTGTTCTCTGTGATGAAGGGTTAGGGTTAGGGTTACAGTGTTAATGGCTCAGCATCAAGCTCTCACAATACAGACCCTGACATCCATCCCCACTCTCTGGGCCAACAGGCTGTGTGTGTGTGTATGTGTGTGCGTGTGTGTCGTGTGTGTGTGTGTGTGTGTGTGTGTGTGCAGGCTGTCATCTCTTCAGACCAGTTGGAGAGTCCAGAAGCCCAAGATTAAAGACAGTAACCACGCTCCACAGAACTGCTTTCTCTCTCTCTCTCTCTCTCTCTGTATCTCTCTCTCTCTCTCTGTCTCTCTCTCTCTCTCTCCCTGCTTGATTTTGAAGCAGCTTTTCTCAAAAATTGCGATATCTGAATGCACACTGCGATGACGCAAGTTACCACGACACGAAATGCGACGATTGGTCCAAATCACAAGCGGTCTGTTGATTTGGCCATTTTCATGTGGAAAACTTGCAGCAATTTTGCAAAGCTGCAAGCTCTTGCAAATACTGTGGAGATTTCTTGAATTTGCTTTAATTATTGCGATCGCAAAATCACAATTTCGGTATATTCAGTGTTATATTTTATGGAGTTTATTGAGATGCCACTGAAATAACTTATGAGCCAAATTTCTTTATTTATCTAGCAGGTGACATCAAATGGTAAATGCAAGCGATTTTTTCCCCATTTGGCCTCGAAATTGATCTACAACCATACCAAGCATTTTGGGGTTTTTAAAATTAATATTAGCACCAAAGAGCTCAAGCAAAGAAATGCATTAAAATGGAATGCCTTATTTGGGCAGAAAATGTACGCCAGGCTGTGTGGTCCAGGAGAGAAAGTTGCAGGCGTCCAAAACTGCCACAAGAGGTTTTACCATGACACCCAGTGCATCCTATACAGACGCAGAAGGGTACTTTTAGCGTGATGCCAAGGGATTTGTCAAAGAGTCAGCATTGGACGAGTTGGGAATGAGAACGGGTTGGAAAAACTACTAAACAGTAGCAGCACAGGCTGTACAAGCAATAGCAAAACAACAACTGAGCACAGAGACGGGAGAGCACAGACTAAATACATGAGTAAATTACTAACAAGAGACAGCTGGGGAAACCAGACAATTGGCACAGGAAGTTGACAGGGACAAAACGCATGAGGAGAAACAAAAACAAAACATGTCATGGAGTAGCTGGAGGAGGCGTGACAGTCGCAACCACCGCTAAGACGTGGCAAAGATGTTTGTGACGGTGTCTTTTTTTTTGCAACACCAGTAAGCTGCTAAAAGCAATAATTTTCAAATCCTACATGGGCCTTTAACAGACTTATAAACTAATGTTTAATTAATAGGTCAGATGTAACATACTGCTTTTATACACTCGTAATGACTTGTGTTGATTTTTACATGTAATTCAGATGTACTGTAATCCAGGCAGCATGAAATGCATTTGGCAACAAATTAAAATAAAGTATAAGAACATAATTCAAACTTTTATAACTATTTCATTTTCTTAACTGTAGCCTACCAGTAATTGATTGCATCCCTTAAGGTTAGGGTTAGTTACTCCCACATTGAGCGATGGAATTCTGGTGGAACCTCCAGCATTAGAGCCTCCCACAGTCTCCTGCAGTTGTAAATTACCTCATTTTCCACAAATTTAATCTGATATTTTTTTGAGTACACTACATCTACCTCTATCCTGGAGAACCCCTCTCACCCTCTCACCCTCTCTACGATGTGCTGAGGCTCTGTCCTCTGTCCCCAAGGAGGAGACCATTGCTACTACAATGTACATTGCTATTCATGCTTCAAAGATGGGACCAACGTTTTGATATATAAGAAGGTGATTTTGCATGACAGGATAGCACACTGACACTTGTTTCCTTATTTTTTAATCCAGGTTAAAAAAGGTTTTCCTGGTTAAAGAAATTATAGTAGGTAGCATGGGTGGCACAGTGTCTCAGTGGTTACCACTGTGGCCTCACAGCAAAAAGGTCTTGGGTTTGAGTCTCGGCCCTGGTCCTTTCTGTACGTAGTTTGCATGTTCTCCCTGTGTTTGTGTGGGTTTACTCCTACAGCCCAAAGGTCATGAACTGGAGACTCGATATTGTCCATAGGCATGAATGTGAGTGAGTGTGTTTGATGTAGTATTAAGTAGGATCTGTATATGATGTAGTATGATATGTAGTATTGTTAAGCTGAGACCTTGATGCCTTTAGTTTCAGTGCTCATCCACCACAGGGTTCCGGTAAGAAGCAGACGGGAGTCAGGAGTCAGTTTAACCTTTAATGATGAACCTTTACCTTCAGTGAGGAAGCATGAACATAATTATTCTCAACAGTAAATGTAGGCAGCCTTGTACTGGCATGTGTATGTGTGTATACGTTTGTTGTACATGTATGTATGGTTTCACCTGACAATGAGAAACGAGGCAGATAAGAAAGCTAAATACAAATAAGAAAGCAATGAGTGGTGAGGATATTTCCATGTCTATGTATTAGCAGTTTCAGTTTGGTTTCACTCTGCACATTATGCACTCCTACATGTTATCTCTTTCATTCCTTTGTATGTATTCATACATATTTAGCTGCTGTGTAACTTTTTATGTATTACCAGATCTTTGTACTCCGTTCCTGTCTTTATCAGACAGTCAAGGACATGAAACTCGCAGATAGTATCCCAATTGTTATACTTTCCACTACAGCCCGACTGATAAATCGGCGTGCCGATATTATTGGCTGATATGAGCAAATTGCAGATAAATCGGTATCAGCGTTTATAACGGCTGATAAATGACAATTATAAAAGAAATGGAGAGACGGAAGATGGATTCTTCAACCATGTTACGAGTGTTATCGTTGTGTAGTTTGTCCACCAGAGGGCACAATGCTATAGAGAACTATATATAGAGTACTATAGCAGTGTGCCCTCTGTTGGACAAATTACACAGCAACACAAACTACTACTGCTATAGAGTAAACTATAGAGTCTATAGATTATAATGGATCTGATATTTTTTAAAACCTTTTTGTATGTTTATACATTTGACTTAATTTATCAAAACTTTAATATATTTTGTTGTACTTTCATTCAAAGTAGTATTTATGACAATAAATCAAGTTTATTTTTAAACTGCATTATGTCATGTTATCTTGGTGAGGACTCTTAAATAATTACACATAACAAATGTTAGGGAAAATCGTTGTTTATGTTATCTGTTTCTGAAAAAAAAGAAAGAATACCGTCCGATATATCATTATCGGATTTTTAAATCCTCAAATATCGAAATCGGTATCTGCCTTAAAAACCCTATATCGGTCAGGCTCTACTTTCCACCTCCCCCATCCACTCCTCGTCTTTGTGCTGAAAATCATACTTGTATCCTTTTTTTTGCTTCATATTCAAAGAACTGCATTTGCCACTGTGCTGTGCACTTCTCCCTGTGCCGCACGCTATTGGATGAACACAGAGACTTAAATTCTTTATTGAACAAGTTTTCTCTATCAAGTGGCTAATAAACTATTTACAACAACACAGTATCCTCTAAATGTATACGAATACATTGTATTCATATATAAATAAATGTATTCATTAATATCTGTTAACTAAGTCAGTGTTAGCCATTTCTCAAACCAGATGAGACAATACCTTACTTCAGTCATGCATACAACAGATGGGTTAACTCATACTGGCCCATAATGAGAGGCTGAGTAAGGCTATGGTAAGCTGGTATTAGGTTGTGTAGTTGCAATGACATGCCAACTGGTGGTGTGTGTTTATGACTGCTGGCCAGGATAGTGAAACAGTAGCAACCACTGTGATCTTTGGCTTTACAGCCAGTAAGGAGTTTGGTGTGCGTGTTGTCAGTGGCTGGCCGTGGGGCTCGAGTCATGTGTGACATAACACTGCTGTGCAAAGAATCACACTCAGACAGGCTGTCCCCTTTGTCAGACTGCCAATGTTGGCAGAGTTGACAATCCAACTGTCGAGTGAGGCTGCTGACATCAGTGTCACCGCGGAACCTGTCGTAGTCCATGTGACTTCCTCCATACTGTCTGGGAGACAGTCCGTGCACAGCTGAGGCAGACTTGGCCTTCCCACTGGGGGAATTAAACACAGGTATCGTACATGACATATATGATATATGGTATATAAAGCCCTTTGAGACACACAAAAATAAATCACGTGATAAAGGGCTATACAAATAAAATTGACTTGACAGGAATTGCCAAGACTACACTCTTAAAATAGATGTATTAAAACCAACACATATTGTATTTTCTAACACACCAACATGTCTATTTAAGATCTATTTAACATATGTAACGTATTCCATTCCATACACTGCCCGTTTGTTTGGGGACACCTATTTTGAAAATGCTTAATAAGTAAACATGTTTCCATTGCAATAAGTTAACCCCATTAAAGTCTAACTACATGCAAATAATACATGCAAATATTTGTGATAACACTAGAACAATTAAACTATACGGTCATTAAAAGAACTCCCTTAGCAGCTAAGCAGCTGTCACTCTCTTCATGTGAACAGTTTCTCTTTCTGCAGGACTCTCTCAGAGACAAAACCTTCTCTTCATACCAAAGAAGACACTTTAATGAACAACAGCTGAGTGTTGAATAAATATGTCAAAAGTATTACTAAATAACTATTTTATGTTAACAAAAGCATTATTTTTTCACTTGTGTATTGAAATTCCATATTTTCATATTCAGGTCCATTGTGTATGCTGTATTGTTACAGAAATGTCACCAAACAGCTGGTCTACAGTCTCCTATCTATTATCAAAGTATTAAGATGCAAATATTTTCTGTTAATCTATATTTACTGTGGGGCAACCTTGTACTTACCCTATAAGTACTCTAAACAAAAGGGGAATAATAATTCTCTAATAATTACAAAATTGTTCCACCTTAATCCCAGACTTCTTGTTTTGTTACCCTGTAACTACAGCATTGTACTCGTAATTATTTTATTTTTACCCCATAATTACAAACTAGTTACACCGTAATTAGCTGTCTGTAATCTAAAGCATACCAAAGTTTCTTATAGTTGCTTGTTGGTTATCTTCCTATTATTGTTCAGCAGTGGATATTAATGTAAGTGACCTTGTTTTGTAGCAAAGTGACTTGGGTCATTAAAAAAAAGCACTCACAGCAAAAACTACAAGTATCAAATTTTATTTGTGTGTGATGATGAAAGCTGATATTCTGTCAATTGACACATGTGGCAGATATGTCCATGTTTAGTGATCTAACTGCTACATTCCCATTTACACTGCAGCTGTTAGGTGTGACATGAGTGCCAAATTTAGTTTACAATTACTGATGGAAAATCAAATCCTTACACTCAGCAGTAATCAGATAGTGTTGAAAGGCAAAATATATTTAAATGTTATCCTGCTTGTAACGTGTTTTACATTTCTGTCTAGTGGTGAATATGGAAAATACTGTCTGTGTCATGAATGCAGCTTACCACCAGGTCTTCTCACTGCTGTGCTTGGCTGCTTAATGTTGCTCCGAAGATGGCCACTAATAGTATTCCCTACATTTATTTTGTGTTGTTTTATTTGCCGTAATGTTAATAATATGAATTACAGAAGGCGGACTTGTAGGTCTAACAGCTAAACTATATACATCTGCTGTCCGGCTGTCGGTCATTATGTGTCAGAATAAACAGATAATAAAAACAACAGTAACAACAGAAGTAAAATCAAATAGGATAAATGTCATGGCCTTGTAATGGGTGAAATATTTCTCACTTTAAGTTGTATATTTGATATTCTGTGTTTTTTTTCTGTAAACATAGATAAGAGAGTTGATGCTAGTTTTGTAAAATATTACTTAAACCCCTTATAAATTTACCTTCATACTTCACATTCACAAACAAACTGTATATATGTGCATATGTATGTGTGTGTGTGTGTGTGTGTGTGTGTGTGTGCGTGTGTGCGTGTGTGCGTGTGTGCGTGTGTGCGTGTGTGCGTGTGTGTGTGTGTGTGTATCTATGTATGTAGTGAGGGCACTTTAGTTTCACACACATTTACTGTCTTCAATATACTGCACAGCTTTACATACACAACAAGTCATTTTATTTTGCATTGGGACACTTTCTCAAAGACACTTAGCGTGGTGCTAGTTGCACAAGATTGAATCTAGGTACACACACTGGATGAGGTGCATAACTGCGCAGCACTTTGAAAATGTGCATCGCATCCTTCAAATTAGTGGCTGCAGATACAATGCATATAACCTGTCCTGCTGCCTCTGGATGGCTATAGGGATTTAATCAACCAAAGGGAATGCCCTCATACATCCAATAAAACATTCTAGATTACAGAATCAGGCCTTAATCTAACCCAGTACAGACTCACTCGCCTTACTCACATTATCGCCTTAATCGCATTAAAATAGTATTTTTGATGTGCATGTTAACATGTCCGCTGGCTGAAGAATTTATATCTAAGTGAAACAGGCAAGCACAACATACATAAAAGGGGTTTATGTGAGTTTGGAGTGTCTATGTGGGGGTGCCAATTAAAGACACGAAAATAGCACAGAATGCCTGCATCAGTGTTAAGAGGTGGCCTGAGAAGGCGGAGGCACAAGTGTGTTTTTGGACACCAAAACTGCACTGCGCCACATGATTTGAATTTATACTCCCCTCTAGTGCATTCCCTGCCCATTTAAGTACAAGCAAAGTCATGGCAAGCCACAAAATTACTGAATGGGTGCAGGTGGGGGGAAAAAAGCTTGTGGGCAATGAAATTGCCAGCACAAGTCACTGCAATTGATCTGCACCGGCATGAAAACAGAGCCCTCAGTTTAATGTAGTAATCTCTAAGCCTGTAATTTCTATTAATGTGGAAGCCTACCTTAGTAAACTCAATTAATGTTTAGGACATCGGTCCAGCTCACAAAGTCCAGCAGTCTGTCACACAGTATTAACAAAACCCATCAAAAATATTAAAAACTCAAGGGGCGTCACCAAGTACAGCACGTACCACATAAGGCTCAGTCCTTCCCGCAGCGACCCGGGTTCGAATCCGGCCCACGGTCATTTGCTGCATGTCCTCCCCTCTCTCTCTCTTTGTCTCATACCTTCCTGTCTCTCTCTCTCTCTCACTGTCACTGTTAAATAAAGCATAAAATGCCAAAAATAAATCTTTTAAAAATACATATATATATATATATAAAAACTCAAATGGTTGGAAGATCATTAGTGGAAGGAACTACAGACTGAAACTTTGGAATGTTATGCATACTCCCGGTTTTCATCTACGTCAATGCTTTCCCCCCTGGTTGTAGTGTGTGAATCAGTGCATGGCCTGTGCACGATGTCCATTAATTGTTATGGTCTCTAGGATCATATTATGTTTCGTTCTGTCTTGGATCCTCTCTCCCACGCTCTGCCTTTCTCCCATCTCTGGTTTCATTAGGGTTTCACTGGGGTTTCATTGGGGTTTCATTGGGGTTTCACTGGAGGTGAGGGGCTGTCTCTGTCCTGCATTAAGCCAACACATTACATACTGTTCCTAGATCTTGTTCTATGATTTCATTAAATGTCGTGGAGGTAGAAGATGATTGATATACTGTAATGCCTGGAATCTGGACAAGCAGTTCATAACTAGTTTACCTCTTGCATCCTCTCTCCCACTGCTTGCTGGTTTCACTGGGGTGAGGAGGCTGTCTTTATGCTTTATACATACTGATTCTTATTATGTTGTGACCGTGAGGATAAGTAAAGAGCTGTTATCTAACATGAATGATAGAGCTCAGTTCAGTTCAGCTTGGGAGACTAACATTAACAGTAGCTAGTTTACTGATTTCTCCTGTATACATGGGTAATATGGATTTTTAATTTTTAATCTCTTGGTCCTGACTCAAGCAAAAAAAGAATGTGGATTACTGTACTAAGAGTTGATGGTTAGTTTTGAGATTTTGCCGTCTCAATCAGGAAAAACCATGCATGTGGTGAGTTAGCTCGTGTTAGCCTGTCAAAGGAGAACTTGTTAGTGTTAGTTACTTGTTAGTGTAGGCCTTGGTTAGGCAAGAATTAGCTAACTTTAACTGGTGATAGTTGCAAGTAACATATTGTGATGTGCAACTTAGGCAACATTAACTCCTAATGTGTTTCCTTTCATGGGACTCTTGCTTTGTCTTGGTTGGTGTTTTTGTGCATATTGTAGCCTGCTAAATTTGTCTGGTAATGTTACTAAATGGGATTTGTCACTGTCACTGACTTAGACTAGCAAACCTCTCCTCATCTCAACTTTAATGTTATACTCTTCTACATAACTAGCTAGTTGGCTAACTGATGTTTACTGCTGAATAGAGGAGAGAGGAGACGGTGGTGTGTGCATCCGGCTGTTATCTTTATTGTTCATGCCGTGAAACTGTCTTAACTAGCAGCGCTTACAGTGCTGCGCAAACGAAAACAGGCTTACGCCACACTGTGTATGGGTGTACCACGTGCCACGGCCGACCAATGGTGTAACTTCATCACTCACTCGCTCACTCAGTGACATTCGCATTTGCAGGGCTGGCCCCGCTGGTGCGGTCCAGCCAAAAATGTGAGCAATCCAACTAATTTTTACCAGACATCCCCGAAAATTTAATTTTTTGGCGTTGAGAGTAAAATTTCGAAACTGGAACTGTTTATTTTTATGAATTTATGCTATTTTATAGACGTATGCAGGGACTAAAAGTTAGCATAGGTTCCCTAATCTGGGGTGCTATAAAGAGAAATGTGGGAGACAGGAGAGGGACAGAAGAAGCACTATGCTATAGGTTATTACACACACGGTCACCTAAAAACAAGACAGGATGAGACTGCATGAAAGCTGAAAAATTAGGAGATTGTTTGGGAGATCCAATCTACTTTCATTTTTAAATAATACCAATTTTAATATAGGCTAAACCAAGAATAAAAACCAAAGACTGTTTTATTGTCTTATAAGCGATGTTGTTGAATCTCGTCACAAACGTGTTAAATGTAAGTTTTCAGGCTATCTTCATGGCCTCATTCAAACACTACAAATGTCAAGTCATCCTAGCTTCATCTGATCTTGGTGATTAGTTTATATTATGATTTTCAGGGCAGTCAAGTGCCAAATAACCCCCATGTTAAAACTAAGTGGAATATTGCTTTAAGTTCTATGTAACCCAGTACAATTTGCACCATGAAATGAGTATACTCACTGAGCCGGGAATAGGAAGCAGTCATGAGACTTGTACAAAAAACAAATTACTTTTCCTTTGCATTAGATTTACTGCTGTATGAAGTTCAACTTAAAGACCTGAGGTTAACCACTCTGTCACTGAACCATTTAAACACACTTCCATAAAAGGCCACATGTAGGGACAGATGTATCCAATGGCACTGGACCAAGTTCACATATAGGAAAGGCCTTAAATGTGATCCTTCTCACCCATAATGTTTTGCTGCGATGGCTATAGTTATTTCTTACCCGGTTCCCTGGTACTCATAAACAAGTTTATAGTCAGCTTGTAGATTTACTAGCTTAGTGCACTGACTAATCTTATCTAGACCAATAATTAAGCAAATTATTGAACATATTACTACTACTACAACTACTACTATTACTAATAATAAAAAATATGTACTTTTGTTTAGGTTTTTAAAAAATTGTACACGTTAAAATACTGTTGTTTCTTTTTTTATTATACAACCATTAAAACAAACCAATAAAATACTGGGTTATAGAAGAACAAATTTGTAAATACTACAATAAAATAAATAAATACAAATTATTATTATTATTATTGGCTAAAAAGTGAGTAAAAAAACACTTTATATATTTATATATAATTATGAGGAGTTGTTCGAGTTAGGAAGGAATTATTTATAAGGCATATAACGATGTGCAAAGATGTTCTATCACAAACATTAAACTAGATTTTTCCACCAGTGTAATGCAGAACCAAGGCTCCAATTCACTTTTGGCACAGAGCCCACTGATAAAACATGCTCCTTTCACAACTAATACAAGATTCTGCTTCTCTTGTGAGATTGGGATTTCACCTTGCTTAATGTTAAAATTCCAGTGATGTCTATACATTTCAATCACAAAAGCTTTTACTTTTATCACAAAACATGAAGGCTAATATAAATTTAGATGCAAATGTACAGTTATGTACATTAACAGCTGTCGTGGAAACTGTCTTGGAAGTTGAGAAGGTCAAGATGAATGCCAAGTGCTAAGCTAGTGGGGAACTAAGAGGGACTGGTGTAAGAAGAGCAAGGCCATGTCACACAAACATGTTCCAAAGTAAACAGTGCCATCCAGTGTTTGATTTGACAATTGCATAGTAGCTTGCACTGTAGCAGTAACTCATCATTTGTAAGTATCTCATCACATGGATTAATGTTGGAAATAATTCTTGAAGAGACAGAAGTTGGTTTTAAGAGAGTATATAGGAAATACATACACATCTATGCTATTATTCTGGAGAGTTGATTGTTTTCTTGACTTGATTAGTTGATTATCTAACCAGTGGCTATGAAACTACTTTTGGAATCACTCTGTAGCAATCTGATGAGTAAGGACGCTAACAGAAGTCACTGTAAGAAATATACCTCTTAAAAAAAGAGTGGGCAGTCCACTCACTTTCAGAGTTTTTTTTTCTTATTTAGAGAGTAGGAAAGAGTGAGATCAGCTGCAGCTCAAAAGGATGCAGACTTACCTGGCCACATATAAATGAATCTTCTATGACTGTCCTTGTTCTCTCTCTCTCTCTCTCTCTCTCTCTCTCTCTCTCTCTCTCACCCAGCTACAAAATAATAAAAAACAATATAGAAAGACAA
>OMOV01098121.1:0-13658 GCA_900312565.1 Beryx splendens | reverse complement strand
TTTTCGGTTCTGCCACTGCAATGTTTAACACGGCACCAGATTTAGCTCTCCCACCCTGAGCCCTCCCCCTCCCCCAGCCAAGCCCTGCTAACATAGTGCAACACTCAGCCTGTTCATTTGAATGGGCTGCTGACATGTCACTATTCTCTGGGACCTGAGCCCAGAATGTTCCACAGAGCTAGCTAACCTTAGGGACAGTGTGGCTCCTGACCATGGCTCGATGACAAGGCCGCGGACGCTCGCACCATCGCCAACGAGCCACAGAATGGGGATCAGCTGGGTGTAGCATGGACATGTAGTCAGGCAGCAAGTGATACAACTGAATTCAGTTAAATTGTGTTAAAACAACATTTTGCACTTTGAACACACACCTTTAGGATTTCATGAATAGTTCATTACCAATGATCAACTGTCCCAGGGGTCCATAGGCACTAACCATGAAAGCTTTTCCTCTGGCTGTCCGTTTCCTTGCAATCTTAACACATCAAACATCAACACAAATTACAGCAACGTGGAGCCATTTTCTGTGCACAGGGGAGGCTAGGCTTTCAGACTACTGTCACAACACCAATATCTAACTCGCTAGTAGTCCGGTGTATTTACATGCTCTACATGTTCAATCTAGCCAATACGGTTACTCCTTCAAGGCCCAATAATACCGTATAAGAGTATGAAATCCATTTTGTTGGATATGGTCAGGAAGACCTGCCCACTGATCTCCGGGTCACAAGTCTCCTGAAAGGAAGTGTAAGGAATAAAACGGTAGAAGTCCTCGGCTATCAACTTGTGCATAAATAGAGATGACAGAAGGCTACATTGCAACAATGACAACTGTGCTACTGTCGTTTTTATTTACTTTGTAATGACCATTTTGCATGCTAGAGGAGTTTGTTGGCACGAGAGGCTGGGGTTCACTTATGGTAAATTACCAGCTCCTCAACACAGACGCATCAACTGAACGCAAATTACAGCCCCACACGGGCATATAAGCAACTCTCTCACTCTCTCTCATGTTGCATTCTCACAGGATTTCATTGTTTTCTAATGGAGCACACAGGAATAGCCACGTCTAAATCCCTATGGCTAGGGCTGTGGCACCCAAATTGTCAGGTGCTTTGTTGCATCACTGTCACCCTGATGAGATGTCCCACCTGTCTAGGATTTCAAAAGGTGGAGAGCACTTCATAGCATGCACTCTCTCCAGGACTGAAATAGTACTGGTTTCTCTGTACTCTCAACACTCAATATTTGCAATGAACTGAAGATAATTCCACGTGCACACATTGTAGTAAGGCCTGTGTAGTAAGGTACTGTGTAATGTGAAAACTGGTGTACTAGTCTTCTCCTTTTATAATCGCTGTGATAGACTTTGTGTGTGGAGCAATACAGTAACAAGTGGGCCTAATTAATCCTGGGGGTTTTCAATAAGCCCTAAATGCAGTAATTGCAATTCTTATGAAGCTATTCACACCATAATAGCAAACCTTTAAAGCTGTATTAGGGCAGTTTAAACCTTTAGAGCTGTATTAGGGCAGTTTAAACCTTTAAAGCTGTATTAGGGCAGTTTATAGTACAGCGATTTATGATCATCAAATGCGGTGATGATCATATTCTATCGCTGGTCACAATGACGTGTTGTTTATAACTTCCTGTGACAGGCGATCTGTCCTCGTTGCGATGGTCGTTGCGCCCAAATTGGATTGAACTTTGACCCTATCGCTGGCGCAGTTGTCATGACAACATTATGGAACTCTGTTATCCTAACGTCGATTAATTCTCTGAGCTCAAGTTAAACGGTAATCAACAGCTCTTGATTGTAGATTTGTAATAGACTGCAGAATAAAACGTACGCTGAGGAGACAATTTATGCTATTTATCTAGACCTGGATGAAGACAAGAGATTTACTCGAATCAAACTTCTTATTTAAAAAGAAAGAATGAAGCAGTTACATAACATGTTATTAGGCTATTCTGCAGGCAGACTGGTTTACAAACTGTATTATTAGTTTCTGTTCAAATGGTTAAATTTTCAATTAGTGCAATTAAAAAAAAAAATTCGTTACATGGCGTTATTAAAAGCAGACTGCAGCAGCTGTTGACGCGCGGTGGAGGCTTGTATGCTCCGACTCACTTTCAGAACAGACACAACAATAAACTTCACAACCTGGAATATCTGCATTACTTTGACCTGATGGAAGAAAAGGGTCAGAACATTACTGTTAGCTGTACATCCGAGAAGTGAAAGCACCTGCCGATGTGTTGGGAGCTGTCCGCTGTTTATTTTTTACACCAGACAGGATTAATCAAGGCTGCCTCTGTGATCATACTAGTTTACCTTAAAGCTGCTTGTTAAGTAGATAACAGATAAGTAGATAACAGCAGTGTACTCGCTGATGATTTCTATAGCCTGCTGGTGAGAACATCACCAGAATACATAAAAGTTGTGAAGTTTTTAAGCGGTAACTTGAAAGCCCTCGACTGAGTTACTTTTAATAAAGACTAACTTAGTAAAGTAACTAGTTGCTATTGAGAACTATAGTAACAAAGTAAAGTAACTAGATGAGAGCGAACGACTGAACCTCTGCGATGCGTTCTGTAATCGCTCGAGTGTTTATACTTTTTATGAGCAACAGCGTCCAAAATCAAAGTGGAGCGCTGACGGGATGTTGGTGACTTTGTAGCGATGTCCATCGGGCGATCATAAATCGCTGTACTATAAATTGCCCTTAAATCTCAAAGTGGGGCTGCAATAGCATCCCATCAACCCTAATTCAGACTCATCCTTTTTGCCCATATTAAATTCTGCTGTTGGGTATGGACACTGGAAGGGACAAACTAAAACTTAAGAGCAAAATACAAACTCCTCAACAGCAGCAAGCCAGCAGTCTGTCCAGGGAAAGCACGGCTCATCAGAGTTAGATCTTTTCCCTAGTTTCCTTTGGTATAAATCGACAGATCAGCAGGGTAAACAAACGCGTGCTCTGTGTTTATTTCATGTTATGTGATTTCTGGGTAAAGTTCAAAATCGTTCTCTCTCACTGCCATTTGGAGCCGCCATCATGCAAAGTTGCCTAGTTTAGCTGTGAATGAATATGGTCACATCAGCCACATCACACAGACAGGAAGCAGGAACCTGAGTAGAGTCATGACCCTGCTTAGAAAACAAAACTCCTTTCTGATCTTACTAAGGGTAGGCCTACTTCAAACAGCTGTCTTCTTACAGTCAGCTAGGGCTTTGAAAGTGATGACTTAATAGGAGTTGATGACAGCCTTGGAAAGATGGAACAATCACAACAGCCCAAAGTAAGGGGGAAAGAACGATAACATCACCAATTAACCTGAAAGAAACTGAAATTTATTGTGGACCTGCTGTAGGCCCTTGAACTGGACTTTCTTCTCTTAGCAAAGAAACAAGTTACTGGGGCATTCTTTGCTAGGTTTTAAGATTTAAGCTTGACAGTTAATGCAGATGCTGAGAAGGTGAGCGTGAACTTTCCGGGGCTGGCTGCTTTGACAGAAAGACCAACAGACCAAAGACGAGGAGCCGCTTGCCAAGTTTGGTACCTGGGTTTTGGCTTTGGGTATGGTGCGTAGTTCCCCACAGCTTGTGTCCACATGCGGCCATGACAGCTTAGCTCCGGACAAAAAGGGACTGACTACCATCTGACTGAGGGAGCTACAATCCTCAAAGCAGTGAAGGCCTAGTGCTGCATACTGTACTTGCACGTACTCTGCTTCCACTCAAAATGATATGCTTGTTTGTGAACCAGTTTTCAGTGGTCATGCTTCTCCAATATTAGCTCAAAACCGAAGGCAGATGTTTGTGGACTAAGACCAAATCTGACCAACAGATCGGCTGATCTGTTGAACAGACATGCGACCTGCAGGTCAGGAGGACCGCTCTGTATGCAGTGACACCAGGTCGACGTGGTCCAGTGTGGCAACCGTCCCGCAGGACAGAGGAGCACCATGACATTTAGAGTCATATTTGGCCCCGGTGGTTATGGTCATCTCTTGCAGTGCCCCATCCGATCTGCTGAAACTGGGGAGTCAGCATTCCTTAAATAACCATGGCACGGGCACAGGCTGACCAACGTCAAGCAACAAAATCCCCACCAGGCTCCATTACTCCCCATACCATTCCCATAGGGGCTGAGACATGGGGGAGTTGTCAGCGAAGTGCAAGAACAAAACTGACTTGGTGTAACCTGACCTCCTTATTGAAGGCTCTAGCTTACCCATAACAGTGAAGTAATAAAATAATGATTGAACGTCAGCTGCACAAAAACGTCTTTCACCTGACTTTTCTCTGTATACACTGGCGGTTTAAAACAGAGACACTGCATGGCTTACTTCATAAAAACAGACAATTCCAGTGACAGTTGATCGATGGCCTCCACCTGGTGAGGCAACCACACAGTGTGAGCTAACTGACTAGCGAGCTAACTGGGTCAGAAGACCATGCTCATTAAAACACAATCAGTCCTCGGTCTCTGGTGTCAAGGAGAAAAGCTCATCCAGGAGCACTGAAGGTCTCCTCAGTGGCCGCCGGTGCTCAGGCCAAGCTCAGGCCAAGGTCCGGCAACTAGCATGTGCCGCTATCAGCTTGTGTTATTCAAAAGAACTGGGTTAATATCGTCATTATTATTAGTATTGTTGTCTCACGCAGGGTTAGGCCTTACTCATGACTCAAAATGTAAACGCTTACACGGAAATAACCGCTGAGCACACGATGGGTGCCACTGCTGTGATGCATTTACTTAAGAATGTAAAAATCACACTCCCAGCTTACAATCACCAAGCCATTACCCCGCTCCATAGAAGGAGGCGTAGGCAGTGTTTTAACATTCGAATGTGGAGCACCGACATTTCACTTCAGTCATCGCTCACCAGTACAGTCTATACCTGCAGTGTCAGCGCACAGGATTTAGTGATATGATATGATATATGTTTGTACTGCCTATGCATGTTCATTTTATATTTAGACAAAACTTAAATATGGTATTTTCAATGAAATGCAGAACACTTCCATTCTTGTGAATTGGGTTGGGTTCTATTATAATAAAAAAATATTCTATCAAAACATTATAACTCCATGTTATCCTATTAGAAAAATTAGTTTTGACCCATTAAATCCAATATTGTGCTGTAAAACCAGTCATCCTAAGACATAATCCTAAACCCTTTTACCTGTACTCTCCACAACCTTCAGCTTGATGACGCTCTTCTAGCCTCACTCATTTCCTTGCTTATGTCAGAGCCAGTAAAAAAGTGAGTCTCTGGGCTGCCAATCCCCCAGACAGAGCTCCAGTTCATGCTGTCCTTCCTCTCAGATGTGCCAACAGAGGAACCGGCTGACGTTGACAGCCGCGTCTGATACAGGAAACAGTCAGTGAGACTGAAGTCTGGCTACCTGAGGACTGCTATTGCACAATGTCCTTCGAAAAACACAATGACAAATACACACACACACTTTGTCATAAGACTCCAAGTGTTGTAGTATTAGCTATCAGGCAGCCTAATTCAATCAGATTGGCAACTGGGCCAACATTTAGCATTTGGTTAGCTTGAGTTGGGAGGGTATCAACAAGCCTGTAAACACGTATGTCTTTATTTCCAACAATGTAGTCTAAACAGAATCATGTTGCTGAGGTTTAGTGTAAGATGCCATCATAGTTATTTCAGAAAAAAGGTTCTTATTCCAGGTATTACAAAGACATTTTAGGGCTATATTTTTAATACCGCTGTTCCGGTAAACAATGAAAAGGGCACTCTACCTCTCCTTGTTTAACACGAACTGTTATTGATTTCCTCCTGGTTGACTACCTAAAACTAGACAGATTTTAAATGCCTGCTGCATACATTTTTTGCTGCTGGCCTGATAAGGCCTCAGATTTATCAAAGTGGTGGTGCTGTACACTGGCCTGGAATAGCCCAGACCTCAGCTCCCTCGATGGTGAGAACAGTGGCCTGCCAGACCTTTGCAAATCATTTTGTCCTAGTCAAAACATAGCAAAACTGGGGCCAACTTTGTCTCATTCCATCCTTTGCCATGCCCCCAACTTTTCCATCGAAAGGCTTATGTCATTCAGGAGCTCTCTTCCTCTGGCGTAACGATTTCCTAACTCACTCTCACTACTGTGTGCCAGCTGAGGTACAACATCCTCTGGATGGTACAAGACAGACGTGTGACAGCCTACTGCTTTGACTTCCAGCCCTCACCACATTGAGCCAAGCACCTCCATGAAAACAATGGATGTCTGAATAGTCCTGATCTGGCCAAACTGTGACTGAGAGTTTTCACTTAAACAACAGGGAAATACAGCCTACCTTAGGCACAGAGGGTGACACAGTAAGCGGCATAGCTTGAGTGCCTAGCAAGGCAAGTCTGTACAAGAGGCAGATCTCAAAGAAGTGCAAGTCTTAACCATAAAAGACTGGAAGAAACCAACTTGCCTCTTCAGTCATCCAGGTATAAGCCAAAAGTACCAAACAATAGCCTATAATTAGCACATAATGTTAGTTCCCAAAAGGCTTGAGTCGCTCATATGTGTTTGTTTTTTTATATTAAGATATTTGCACAAACTGGATCTTTATCAGCAAAATGTACAAAGTAGGATGAACGGTACAAAAGGGTTGCTATATACATCAAGCTTCAAGGCCGTGTAGGCTAATGCATTCGCTCTCATCAATGACAAGTTTGGGGCAGACCAATAAAGGACAAAAAGCCGTCCTGCATCACCACTGCTATAAATTGTAGGCTGCAGTATAAATCCCTCTGGTTGAATGCTTCTTCATGTTTCAGTCAAAAAAAAGACCCAATTTCTCCTGACAATTCTAAAGCACAAAACCATGTGTCCAAAATCCCACTTTAAACAAATGCTTTTCATTGCAAAAAACACATTAATCTATGGTACCTGGAAATATGAGAATGATCTAGCAAATCTAATTTCAGAAGGAACTGATTAAATGTGTTCAATCTACATCTCGAGAGAGCAAAGTTCCTTTGAAAAAAGCTTATAGAGATTATATTCTCTGCTGACCCTACAATCATTGCAGCTTGGCAATAACTATCTCAAAGAGCTGAGGGACTGCCACACGTTGGTGATTTCCTCTGTGCTAGATAGACACTGATAGAGTCAATACACTACCTATAACTAGTATTCACCCATTTACCTGTCACATCAATTTTATTGTCCTGGCTTATCAGCTGCAGTCAAGCTGTACACAGCCACTGAAGTTGTTGATAACGCCCTGTCCTCTTGGCCTGCCAGGTTTTCCCCAGTCAAATATTTATAGAACTTGAAACGTTAGATGGCCATCGGGACTTGCTAGCTTTCTACACAAGAAGCCTAGCAAGCAATAGCACAGCCTTTTCAAAGATCAAACCTGGAAACGTGTCTCTTATTTTACAAAACAACCATGGCTATCAGAAAGAAAATATAACTCATCTAGAATCTATTGCTGAATTACTTTTGATGCACTACTTAAGCCGTAAACTGTATCGCATGAAACACTGGTGGCTGTGAGGGGGTTGGGAACAGGGATGGCTATGTTGGGTACTTTTCCAAATCATTCACCAGGTTTCATTAGCCATTTTACTAAGGGCTTCCTCTTCTTAACAACAGAAATAACATTAAAGTCAGTGACAAGACGGGGCGTATACTGTATAACTAACGTTACCATATTAAGTTTGGACCGTTGCTGGCCAGCTAGCAAGCTTTGCCAGATTTTTTGACAGCTCAGCAAACTTACTGGAAAACATCTGTATACACAACATAACTTATTTCATGCTTTATGTTAACATTGCATATAATCATTACAGAAACTTTAGTAACGTAAGTTATTAACATGACTAAATTAACTTTTGGATAACTGTTGAGCCAACTGAAAAACACACCCCAATGCAAAGTAACTGTTAGGGCTCGTTAGCAGAACTAAGCAGGAAGATTTATACAATAACATGTATGTTTTTAAACAATACAGATCGGTGTGGAGTGAGCCACATAACGCTGGACAGCTACACATCACCCAACATCAGTAAACCTGGCCAGTCGAGCGATGGTGGCTGCTAAACTAGCCAGTTATCTAGCCAACTAGCCCGCTGCTGCTGTAGCGTAGCAGGAAGGCAGGCAGCAGGAGTGGGGACCTCACTCTGCCTGTCACAGCTGCCCGAACACATTTCAGACGCGAATTAAAATGTCATGTTAACTGAAACGGCCATTTACCTTGCTGCTCTGATAACCTTCAAATGCTCTCAATGCGCTGTCAGTGAGTTTTACGTGAAAGACGGAGACATTGCTGCCATTGCTCACTCTTCCACAGGACAGTCCGTAGCACTGCTCCTCCTTCAACGCCGCCATCTTGCTACCATTTCCACCACGCGCACGCACTCTGTCGTAAACGCAGAACTCCCGTAGCTTTTCAATGAATATTCAATGACCTGACAGTGAAGTCACTGAGCAACAGACCGGTAAACAGCCGCGTGTGTATAACAGTATAACACCAAATATGTGCGAGATAACATTTACACTAGTGCATGCATGCCATAAGGCGATTTATATTCGTATAATACATTAAACTGCCAGTCTATGCTATTAATCAACTTAATGCACAATAAAAGTATTTTTAAGTAGACAGCCTATTTATTATTGTATATGTTTCTATCAGTGCGTTATGGTAAAGCATGGCTGACGAATACGCAAGTGAGCCAATATAATTTCCTCCCAGAATAATTTACTATAAAAGCTCCTTGGATAGCAGACGTGCGTAGGAAGAGGGAAGCGATAGGTCATTTAACTACGTCAGCGACACGTCAATAGTCTGAAAATCCCCACACAAAGTTGGGAATGCCCAGCTGTAGACGAATGAAACAGGAGGGGGGGGATGTTAAAGAAATTCTCTCTCTCACACACACACACACAATCGCGAGAGATAAATGTGTCAACAGCTCAGACTTACAGATAATGTCTGTATCTTACAGGAATAATAAATATTGAATATTGAGGTTAAAGCACTGAGTACCATTCGTCTCTGAAAAGGATGTCACGTACCCAAGGACTCTATCTTGGGGTCCGATATGGGAACGGGTTTAATACCAGTACAAATGTCACTATATGTCCATTACTGGCATGATTCAGGCACATGCTCTGTGGATTTAGGGCCTGTTTTGTCACACAACCTGGTAATATTTGTTCATCACTGGATACCAAACCTCTGATGCTTAAGCAATGTAGTGGCACAAATTGTGATATGGGTGGGTGTGGGGGAAAAGGAGACTGTAGTTGGATAATAACAGAATAGACAAATTTTATTGTGATAAATACAAAATTAACAAATGCAGGGAATGTCAGAAACTCAAAGTAACCTTTTAGTCACCCACTTGTGTCACCAACTGCTAAGAGTGTCTGCAACGTTTGGCTCTGTACCGTCTGTTCTGGAGAGGTCAAGGATTCAGTGTTGTCTCATTTATGGATACAAAACAATGCGCAAAAAAAATCTAATAAATAAGCAACATTGAAACATCCATCACAGAAAAGCTCTTCACAGACAAAAAAATGATAATAAAAAAACAACAAAAAACAAAGCAACAAACAGTTATGTTAAAATAATCTAGGGAAGAAAACAAAATTCACACCTAACATTGTACCTGAAGGTTCACCCTTCGACATTTGGTCTTAATCATCAAAAACTGAGGTATACTTGACTGAATTTGAATTAAAAAAAGAAAAGAAATGAGCTCTCCATCTGTTTCACCACTGAAAAGCACTATGAACCACTTCTCTGCCCGTGTTTTTAAAGCATGAACTGCAGCTGTAATATGAAAGGAAAGAAGGCATTTAACAAATGGGGAACAGAAGCAGGTACTTCGACTGGCCTGTACTTAGATTAAACAGATGCTTTGATGTACAAGAGCGGAGTCCGGAGGAAGGGGGCGGGAGAATTAGGACACGGGCCAAGCATCTTCCAAAGTGTGGACCTCAGATAATACAGCATCTAGATCACGCCAGCCAACATGAGATCTACTCTAATTAAAACAGAAATCACATATTCTCTCTTGGATCGGGAAATAATTGCTCAATCTAACTGTACAATCCCAAGCGTTAAAACTATAGGAATATAGGACCATATTACAGTAGCTATTTTCATGGAAAGAAAAAAAACCATCTGTTGTATAAATCAGATAATCAACCCCTGGTAAATTACATTTCATTTCGGTGCTCGATTAATCAATTTCAAACAATCACTACCAAAAACAAAGACATTGGCCGCAAAAGAAACAATTAGTGCCTGGCGAGGAGACATATGGATAGGTCTAAACATCGATGACGTCGTAATTACATTTTTTCCGAACATAAATATTGATGCTTTATTATTTGTCACATATAGTTCTCAAACATAGCAGAGAAATGTAAGGACAGTCACAGTGAAGAGGCGACTGTCCAACTGACATTTCCATCCCCTTCTACCAAAGTTCAAAAGGCACTGCCAGATGTTTAGGTGCTTCCGTTTCTAGGCTCCGACTTTGAAGGGGCTTGGACAGGCCATCGCAACGGGTTTGGTTCAATTTCTAGCAGCTATGACAACAGATAACGCTACACCGCCGATGGCTACCGCAGTGGCACCAAATAGCCACTTCCAGCTGAGACCCTGGGGGAGGAAGGGAAGAAAGAGAGAGAGCGCATGTTAACTTGATTGAATATCGTGTAGTGCAAAGCTCAAAGCAAGATGTCCACCCGTCTTAAAACCTCTCAGATATTTAAGAGTACCATTAAGATATGCAGCACTGAAGCCTGACATTAAATTATATTGTTGATGTTCACCGTTTATCACCTTACACAGTTCCATTCACTATTTCAAATATAAGTAATAAAGTATAAGTGCTTGAGCATCATGTGATTAAAGTAACAGAGGTTACAGCTATATCCTAACCCTAAATGGCAACGGTGGGTGTGACTCAAACACTCTTATCATCTTTCAGAAACAGCAGTCTCACCCAAGAGGACTTGGCCCGGTGTTTCTGTGTGCTGCCGCTGCTACTGGCGGGGTTACCCAGCATCTTCTTATACATGGCCTGCTCCGCTCCCTTCTGTTCTGCGTGCTTCTTCACCAGCTTGGACAGCTCTGCGTGGATCGTCTATACCCCAAGGGACAGAACATAAATGAGCTGCAGGCTGCAGGCCACAAGCCCCTCCCCCCAAACACACACATAACCCAAATCCTAACTGTCCTGCGATATAAATCATTAAGTGGACATGGCATGGTCCGTGTACTGGGAAACAAACACAATGTTCTGCTGTATTATCCCATGACAGATTTCCTACTTGATAAGAGTGTGTTTCAGGATGGCAACGCCCCTTATCAACAGGCACAAGTGCTCACCAAGTGGTCTGGAAAGCATGACAATGATGTCAAGGAGCTTTTGGAAAGGAATCTGACAAAGCATTTCCCATCACTGCCGTAAAGTCGGAGGGAGCAAGTGATCACTCAGAATTATTGTCGGCAGCCATTAACACTGACGTTGTTCTGAAAGACCATTTTCGAGCAACAAAACACAACACTCCATAAGAGAGCTGATATTTACCCCAGGTGTAGGCTACAGCTTCATCTGTAACATTTTAACAACAGCAGTGATCACACTGTGTCTTAACACAGTAACAAGATTTTCATAATGGCTTTTGGCATTGTATCTGCAACGTGGAAGTCAACTACTTGTGGTGGGGGGTCATTCAATAAAACATTCTTCCTAATTAAATAAATAATTATGATGTTTGCCATTCTTTGCCGCCCTACAAGAAATCACAAAATTAGCCTGCCTGTTAGCGTACATGTTCACATGTTTATTCCAGGGAATGGGCTCAGCTATTGTTCAAACATTTTGTTTCAGATCTCTGAGTCACTAATCCAATCTTAAAGCTGGAGAGTGACTAAGCAACTCACTGCGTTCAGAGACAACACAAATGTCATGCTTATGCTCTGTAAACGCGCTTTCAAAACAGGGTGTAACGCTATTATATAGAGTTCAATGCAATGTTCACTGGAAATGTCTTCTACTAATTTTAGGTCTTCAGAAGGTTACATCACAGCACATAGTCTACCTTCAAAGACAAGTGTGAGGAGTAGGGAGTCGGTCGGTGTCTGTGTGAGTCTCTACCCCCAGGGTCTGCTCCTCCCCATCTATTGCTAAGATTAAGTGGATGTCTTAACTGCACAGGGTTTCAGCAAGGCACCCTTGGCAAATTGACTGTGGTGCAGTCATCTATGCACTATGAACACACTCAAATGTTCTGGGGACAAAACAACACGTAACACTTATTGTCCCCGGGGCCAAGATAAAGTAAATAAGCATGCAAGTGGTTTAATTAAAGAGCCTTTTCACAACAAAGGCTGTAAAGGGCAATTCCATTTTAACATAACAAATAACCTAGCTCAAATTTGCAACTGTGTGTTGGGCTTCAGCAAACACATCACTGCAAACATACAGAAGGCAGACAGTTTGGAGATTATATAACTCTGTGGCATAACTCTGTCTGCCAGGCAAAAGCTTCTCCAATGGCGTTCGAGAGCATACAATCTTCAGTATGCATCTTTGTAGACTCGAGAGCTACAAAAGATTGTAGATTGTACTCCCAACTACAAATGGGCCACTTTAATTTGTCAAGATTAGCCGCATACAAAATGTAGTAGTGCATTACATTTAGGCCTATGCCTTGGATAAAATGCTAAGTGGCAGCCGGGCAATGCGCTGTTTGACAGATTGGTGTAGGACTGAAGTGGGGGATTCTGGGCATGAGTACCGAGCTGCTACAGCATGCAGCTGATCCAAGAAGCCCACACACTGAGCTGAGCTCTGTCAAATGGCCTTGTGTAGCCAAAGAACCTCACGTATCAGGCTGTATAAGCAGAACAGCAGGAACAGTAGCAAGGCATTAGATATGGCCGGTTTGCAGGGCACAAAGAGACAAACCTACAGTACTTACAGCAACAACATGAAAACACATCCACTGAAATGATGAATCAGCAGTCCACCTGACTTTACACTGGACACTGTGATAACATATTTTACACTGTGGCACCATCTACTGGCGAGAAGTGAGAACTATGACACACACTGTAGCTCCAAAAGCTGTTGTAGGGATGCTAATTTAGAATTTTTTCCCTGACTGATAGCTGACCCTCGTTAACCGATTATTAACCGTTAACCGACAAGATTAAAATGTACTATTTAGAATGGATGATCCCCGGCTGGCCAAGTTGGACTAGTTGTGACACTATTTGTGCCTCCCGACCCGGGACAGCTGTTCCCCCGGAGCGTGTGTTTCAGCGGATGGACTGACCACGTAGACACGCTCTTATTTTTACATAAACCAGTAGATTGTCGTGCCATTGTTTCCAATAAATAAACTGGGGGAGCACCACAATATCAGCACGGCCGGCACAACATAAAAAGTTTATCAACGTATAGAAATGGATCTAAATCATCATGTCATCTCTCTCATTTGGCGATGCATATCTCTAAGGCGGTAGCTCTGTACTCAACCTGACAGTCCGTCTCCCGTTCTGAAAACGTTCGTAAAAAAATATAAAGTTCCACAATTTCTCCGAACTCGCATGTGCTGTAAAGAGTAACATGATAGTTTTCAATCGGACAATTCTAA
>OMOV01098118.1:0-10449 GCA_900312565.1 Beryx splendens | reverse complement strand
GGGGGGGTTGCAGGAGTCAGAATCAAGTGAACTGCTTTTTGACAGAGCTTTGAGGAGCAGCCTGTGGCAGCCTATGTGACAACTCCAGCCCGGCAAACAACGAATGTCAAGGAGATTGTATTCACCATCGAAAGATCCTCCACGTGTGTCAAGTACCATACAATTTGTGAATAAGGAGCTTTGAGTGAATCAATTTGAAAAACATGTCTCTGCATTTCCATTACAATGTCATGCACATACAAAAGAATATGCTCAAATGTGTGGGCCTGATGTCTTACGGTACATGTAAAACGTCGGTTCACACTAGTCACTGTATCATTGTTTGTTTTGCTCAGTTTCATTTTTAATTCTCCTTTCAATAATATGCAGTAATCTACTCAAACCGAGAGGAAAGAGTCAAGAAGTGGAGGCTGGGATGACAGAAAACAAAGGGAAGAAGACAAACAGAGAAAAAAGACCAAGAGAGACCAATAAGGGCGAGGGAGAGGGAGTCGGGGCGGTTGAGAGAGTGGAGCCTTTACCTTTGACGATGAGCTCAGCAAAGTTAGAGACCCCAGAGCCCCTGGGGGACTGGGTGACACAGCGGTAAAGGTCCTGATCCGCCCGCTGCACTGTGTCCAGCTGGAAGGATGCCACAAAGCGCCGGTGACTCAGGTGCTTGACCGATGCTGTTGATGTTACATCCCCACTGTGCCTCTGGAAAGCAGGGACAGACAGGGTCAGAGAAAACAGGATGGGTCATCATGTCTCTCTCTCACACACGCAGTTCTCATGACGTGCAACACATACACACACATACACATACAGATGCAGTTAAAACAGTTAGTCATAATATTTATGTCAAAGCAAATATGCATTCAGACACACTCACACACACAGTTACACATTGTCTCACATTAAGTATGTGCAATACATCCACACACGCCACCCAACCCTCCATCCCACATACACACACACACACGCACACACACACACACACACACACACACACACACACATACAGTATATATTACCTATTACCTCGCCATATACACAGCTATTCCCTTAAGTCCCAAGACTCTCAGCTAACAATATAACAACAAAATGCATTTAAATCATTGCTATCTGGGTCAGTTCTTATTTGAGTTGAGTGATTAAAAAGGATGATGTCCAATTGTGTGCAATTTAATTAGAACGGCAAGTCCATCTCCCTGATTTAATCACATAAAACGATAATCAGGCATGCTTTAATACAAACAAATGAAATCTTGTTAAAATAATAGTGATTATGGGGGCAATACATGCCATGAGTGTCATCCCTTAATGGAGCCCATCCACAACCTAAGTCCTCTTCAGCGTCTGACGTTATTGAACCAAAACATTTAACAGCAGAGCAGTTCGAATTGTGAGACAGATGGGCTTTAATGCATTAACGTTTAGTCAGTTTAATACGTAGTCTAATGGATGAGTAGGGTGTAGACTTTGTGCTTTTGCTATAGAACTAAAAAAGGAAACTGCTCTTTATAGTGGAATATATCTCTGGGAGAGAGAGATGTCAAAGGCAGAGCAGCCGAGAAAAAGAGAACAAAAGTGAGTTGGTGCAGAGAGTGGAAAACAGTGTGAGAGAGAGAGATTCAAATTAATGTTGTATAGTGCACAGTGCTGTTGAACCCTAAGAGGCATTTCTCACATTGTTCCACACCATTACAACCACTAGCATCCCTCAACTCTGTAGTCTCAGCAGAAGACCTTGAACCTGACATTATTCTGGTGTTTAGGCCATTCTGTTTGTATGAAAAGGTGGACTTGAATCTAGTAACACATCCTTTTTTTCTGCGGGTCTAACAGGTTTTAACAGCTTGCGAACACCCTGGGCTCCTCTGGGAGGCCTGTGGGTCATGCTATCGCATCTGTGTTTCTGTTGGACTTGTGCTTTTAGGCCTTAAAAAACCCACAGACCACACTAACCTCACACCCAGCCTTCACAAACAAACACAAAAACACACATCCACTGATTAGGGTGAAGCAGGCAACAAATCTTGTGACCACAGGAAAAAAAACAAGTCTCAATCATACACTCCAGTGGCCTCACTGTATCTCTTATCTGTGTCTCCTTTTCTCCACCCCGTGTGCGCCGATTACAAGAAGGAGACGGGGGAAATCAGGGGAAATCAAATAAGCGTGAGAGCACTTGATGTTACGTAAACAATCTGGCTGTAGCTAATTGGCGAGGAAACGACAAAACGATCTGTTAATCTGGCAGGAGTCTGCAGCCAAGATTGGGGTGCAGCTGGTACGGCAGACACAATGAACACAAAAGGGTGCAACAACAGAAAACAACAACAGTGATGCAAGTTCATACAGCTCTGAAAGACAGTCATGCCTGGCACGGATAAGGTAGAATGGAAAGACAGAGGGACAGACAGACAAAGGAGGGGTATAGGGGAGGCAGTGAAACACCGGGCCAAGAGGCCTTGAGACTTTGTTACAGCAGGCGGCTGTATGGGAATGCTTGCTAATTACCAGAAGCATTTGTCTTCATCCTTATGCTGTGACCAAATGGGTGGTTTGAGCATTTGGAGAGGTGGGATGGGGACGCTTCAATTAGATAAATCATAGATCTCCCAGTTTAACGATACAGTGGGTCAACCATGATTGATACGTGCTGTAGTAGGTGGTAATAGCTGGTGTGAGCCCTGGATATGTGTGGCTGCACAGTAATTGCAGCATGAGAGGGAAAAAATGAAGCTCTACAGCACAATGAAGTTGCATCCTTTCATCGGGGCCACATAAAGAGAGGGCTTTCATACACAGAGTTATTCCCACCAGCGCTAGACTGTATGGCCGGTATGACCTTCACAGAGCAAATCATTCGCGATGAAAAGAGAGATATCTAAAACAGCGCATTTGATTTGAATAAAAGCAGGAGGCAGGGAAGAAAGCAAAGAACACTATGATCGCATACGCCATGTAACTTTTCACTGGACTGGTACTGGATTGAAGAGGCTCCAAGGCCTTCAAGGCCTTCACTGCATTAAAATGCTGTCTGCCATCTTTATTTGAGCACCAACACAGAGACTGCAGAGACAGAGTCTATGTGAAGAGTTTAGTTATTACACCTTATTTTGAAAATTAAAAAAAGACTACCTTAAGTTAATCAGTCAATGCCTGTAAAATAGTGGGATAACTTTGTCAACCAAGCACTTACAGTAAGTTATCCACCAGAGTACAGCAATTTGTTTTCAACAGTAGGCGGTTGATACCTTATTTTGGAGCAAAACACATCATACACAGTTACACAAAAGACACAGGTTCTTCTGTCCAAAAGCTCCGCCATTAAGCCACTGACCTCCAGCAGGAACTTCTCAGCCTCTGATGCCCTTCCAGCTGCGACGCACTGGAAGGTGGCATTTTGCCCGGCGTTGACCTCCTCATCTCCTAGCCTGGAGAAGTGGGGCGCTTTATCTAAAGAGACAGAGAGAGAAAGAGAGAGAGAGAGAGAGAAAGAGAGAGGCGGAGGGAGACCAAAAGACTCCATTACCTCTCAACCATTCACTGTGCCAGGCAGGCATACAAGCAGCATTTTTTATCAGGGATTTTCTTCTTCAAACATACAAACAGGAATTTCAGGCATGTCTGGATGAAAGATCAGCTGGCTATTCCAATGATCCATCTTTGTCCATTATGCATAATACATTCATAGTTTTACCATTCCTATACCAAAATACCTTGGTAACAAACATCATCAGAGCACCGGCAATCTATAGAAGATCAACAGCATGTAGGAATGTGTCTGTAGAAGAAAGGCTACAGAACAAGCATTAATCCTCCACATTTTGGCTAATAATGTCCCAGCATGCTTTGCAGAGCTGCCAGTGAGTCACTGTGTGGGAGTAGCCCTCTCACCCAACTCCGTGATTAACAATAGCGCAGAGAGAACCAGACCCCTGCAGAGCCAAACCACTGGGTAAGAGCAAGCAGCAAAGCCTGCTGTCTCCAGGAAATGGGGTAGGGTAACTCAAGCTGTCAATCCAAATGATTGACAGAAAGAAATGGCACAGCAGCTTTGACGCTGAAACATCAGGGAGAGGCAAATGTTTGGGGTCTCACTCATCGGGTGTTTAACGGTGCTCTACATTGTGTTGCTATCTGGCAGGGGGAGATGACAATTTGTTGGTCGTGTTTGTGTAAGTAGTAGAGGGAGATCGCTTGCATTTGTGCCCCACAGGTGGCCATGTTTCCTTTGAGTGACTCCCCCTCCTAAGGTTAATTCATAATTCATGCAAGAGAGCCAAACATAAACAAACAGAGAAATGAGTGCGAATGGGGAAAAAACCCAGGCCCTACAGTTGGCAAGAATTGCAGTGTTATACAGCTAAATGTGTCAGATCGTATCCTCAGGACTCTTTAGCGTGATAAATATTTCATTTGACTGTAACACTGGTTTCAGAGTCAAAGACTAAGACTCAGGAGAATAGAACTGAAATGTCAACCGTGGTTTAACCAGAATTCACAAGGAGAAACTCATTTTGCATGTTCCCTTTTGTGCAACACTTTCCTTTGATTTTTCTCTTTTCCCCTCCCTGTGTGCGCTGCCAAGCAATGCAGGCTGGCCATGTGCCACATCATACAGCATGCTCAGGTCTTGATGAGAGTCTTAATTATTTAATGGTCACGGTGGGAGCATGCAGAAGATGCCATCTGCTGTCTCAGGGAGAAACAGGGAGCTCACTGGGTGGTACATATAGCGGTTAGAAGGGGTCTCACAGCCGGCGTTCATTTAATGAAATCGCTGGTGGTATCCTCTGTGACATGGCATCCCTGAAAGCTCAACTGTCTCCAAACACCCTCGTGATAACAATGGGGAATATATAAATATAACACGCTGTGAGAAAAAAAAAATCCTTCAAGCCTGTGTCAGTTATATAAGTCACTCCACAGCAGTGTGGACGATGGGTGTTAAATGTGCTGTGAGCTGACAGAGCCCTTGTGCTCAGCGGTGGGTTGTAGACGGAGTGTGTAAGTGTCACTGAGAGACTTTGTCCAGGTATTAAGCTCAGGGGTCTCACAGAATTTGTTTTACACAAGGTCCTCGGGGGCTGACAACACACTGAGCTCCTGCCCTCACTTTTATACCGCTGACACAAAAACCTCTGTGCAGCAGGGAGCCACAAGGTGAGTGAAGCCCACAGGTTCGCTCCGAAGAGAAAGCATTTTCTTAGAGGCCTGAATCCTAACACTCTTTGTGTATGATGGAAAAAAAGACCCAAGTAAACTGATAGGAAGTCTTTGGGGAAAAAACTAACCACTAGAATTCCAGTCGGGCCAGAAAATGAGATGTGAGTGCATGAGTCCTCAGAGCAAGATCGATAGAAAAGGAGTGATGCCATAGAAGAACCATTTCTGGTTCCAAAAAGAACCTTTCAAGAACCTTTTAATATATATTATATATCAATATATATTACAAGATATTAAAAGGTTCTTCATTTTTAGTTATTGGATGGTGGGTGATGGCAAAAATGTGGAAAATAACCAAACCCCTCCATACTACATATTGTGCAATTGCAAATGAGGCTATAAGGGCAGATAACCAAAAACACAATGCAGGTGTCTGAGAAAAGGAGTGCAGAAATGGTTCTTTAAAGAACATTTATCTTCTATGACATCACTACAAAGAACCATTTTCAGTTCCAGTTCACACCTTTATTTTTCTGTGTGTACCAAGTGGACGTTCTGCTGATAAACAAGTCACTTTGGCTCTCATACAAGGCTAGAGCCATACAGGCAGGTGTGTGTTCTAGTGGAGGCGTGAGGTGGGGGCTGGGTGTCACAGAGTTGATGCCCACTGGACACCTACAGTGCCAAAGTAAAGGTCAATCAGCCATTAGTCTTTTCCTCATCCTATTTCATGCTGGTTTTAAATAACTCTTTCCTCAACCACTACATTTTTCCTCCAGCACCTTTTGTAATTGCAATTTATCGCCGCGCATCAGAAGTGGCACTTACAGCAGGGGTAGTTGAGTAGCATGATGTCATCTATGGCGATGTAGCCTCGCCGCTCCCTGGAAACAGTTGCCTCAATCAGGACCTGCACAAGTGAAATGAATGTGAATAGATTATGAAGAGGTTGAAGTCATACAACACTAAAGCAGACACTTGTCCCCTAACCGTAATGCTCTCAAAACTGAAGTATACCAGCAAATTTCAAAAGAACATTGAGAGGCTTTGTGAATTATATTGCTCTTGTCCCCTTTCAGTGACAGAGGCATTAATTACAAACAAGACAATCTCCACATCGTTGCACATCTGCTGACCCAAAACAAGAGCTAGCAGGGAGACAATGAGAGAAAATAAGGGAAACACAGAAGCATAAAAATAGAGAGATGGATAAGTTTTGCCTCCAGTCCATAGGGCCTAGAAAAAATAATGGCTTTATCAGGAAGCGCAATGTGGTGTCTGAGTCATGAGCCCCATTCAGCATTCTGGACGCAGGCTGCTGCGAAGCCATAACAGCAGATAATGCAGCCTGTGCGGGGTCATGGGACTCGAGGGAGGACAGAGCTCCATACCATCCTGTGGAACAATAAGGTGGTTGGTCAGTGGGCGCCCATGAAACCTAATCAATATCAAATCACCATCCCCAGTAATAGCGAGAGAGTTATGAGACGCTGAGGTGATGTTTGTTTTCCCAGCGCCAAGGACAGTGTCCCATCCGCACGTTTGATCGAAGGGCAGCTTTGAGTTATTGTTTCTCATAATCCTCTGGCCAAATGATTACAACATGGTTCCTATCACCGGGTCTTGATTTTTGCTGAGGCCGACACGCACACAAAGTAGCTTCAAGTTCTAGTTTTGATGTGTGTGTCTGATATTGTAATGTGTATAAACACAGACATAGCCGAAACACCTTATTCTGTGGTATAAAGGTCATACAGATTGGAGCTTATAATCTTCACAAAGTCATATAAGATCATATATTACATCAGGATGGGCTAGAGTGCCTTGTACCCAATCTGTGTCTTCCCTGCACAGCCATGATACACAGATTATCTCCAAAACCAGAATCTGCTTGGGTTTGCACACCTAATTTGAGAGGCACAACAACATCTCCAGGACCTCTGCCCCAAATTCCAGCCTTCCATAGTCAGCAGGACAGAGATAGTCCACCTCCCTGGACCTTGGAGGCAGAGGTATGATTACGGCGACAATTGGCGCGACAACAACCCCGGCCATGCATGACCCCAGAGGCACCCACACACACAGATCTGGATGGGGATGTGAAGAGATTGGGGTCAGCTAAAAAACTCAGACAGAATGAATGAGAGGCAGACGGCCAGGAATGCAGAGAAAGGGGGGAGGATGGGGGGGGACAGAAGGAGAGGTGGAATAGAGAGGAGAGGTGAAAGGGAAAGCGGGAGGAAAGGTCCTGGCTGCTGGGTCTGAGCTGGAGAGTGACCCTGCTCTGTCTATAGCTGGCTGCTCTCCTCCGGCTCTGGGAGCAACACCAAGGCTAATCTCCTTCTGCCAGAGTCAGTTCTCCTGTTCCTTCCCAGACGGTGCTGGAACCTGAGCTGGAAGATGCCACAGCGTTTTGGAGGGCAGGGTTACATTAACATTTGCTGTTTTCATCATTTCTAATTCCTCCCCCCCTTTTTCCAAGCGATCTATTTTCTTAAAAGCCTGCGCATATTATCCTCTCCTCTCATTTCCTTCTTTCTATCGTTCACTTTCTGTCACTGCATGTCTCTCCTTGTCTCTCCTTCCTTCCTTCCCTCCACCTGTCTAAACATGTGTTTTCCACAGTGGATAAGACACGTGAATATGCTTTAACATCCAGACCTGAGTTAGCAGTGTGCTGGGACACGCTGCCATGCCATTAGACTAATGTCAAAATTAGGTACAAACACTGATTAGGCTTAATGGTAGACAAAGACAACAAAAAATACCTTGAAAGTCTAATTGAAGGCACTATTACTCTCTGCTGAGCTAAAGCACTCAATAAGAGATTGATTGCTGGTTAATCCTCAGTTGTCTTAGCCATTAGGATAGAAGGTTATTAAGAGGGAGACATTCAGAGCATTTGTTTCAATAAACAACTTTCCCAGATTTTTATTGAAAGCCACTTTCCCAATGAAACTTTCCAGATGCCTGCAGTTTATTCTAATGAGTGGTTACTTTACTTTCAGAAGAAAAAAAATGCAAGAATCATTCTTTGTAGAAAAAAGAATAATAAATAAAAGAATGGCACACAATGATTTATGACCAAAATAAAATGCACATTATGAGAACATATTAAATTACTCTGTAATGCTGGCTTTTAGAAGCCAAGTTGTAACGTATACAAATCAAGAGACAATTTATTTGGCCCTATAAAGCACTGGTCTCTACCTTCCACTCTCCTCAGGAGACGCCGTTAGAGACCAAGGCCTTGTACATCACCATTAGACACAGTCAGGGAAAGATAATAGCTCCTCAAATATTCACAGACAAAAGGTCACATGCTACAGTAAATCTGCCTAGGTGGAAAATGCCAAAGGATAGAAATCTGTGTCTGAGAATAGTTGCGAGGCTGTGTGAGGAATCTCAAGTTGCTCTCTACACCATGAAACCCTCTTCATAGCCACAGGCTCAGCTTGGAGGTCTCTCAGCGGGGTGTGGTGGGAAAAATAATAGAGATTATCAGACAAAGCTGAAACATAAGTATTCTGATGAGTATTCACATTCCCAAACCTTTGATGTATCTCTCACTCCGTAACTTGCTGCTTTTCAAAGACACGAGTCTCCTACATAAACAAGGAGACAGTACTACCACACCAAGGCTTGGGCGCATGGAGCGGTCTGGTGAAGGAGACAAAGCTAAACGGCGTTGGGATGAAAGTGTCAACTGTATATACCTCCATCTACAACTTTTCTTTTTCTGCAAGAACTAAGGCTCAGCTGTGTCCCCAGCACTAAACCCCTGAAAGGTGGGCTGGTGGCGAAAGAGAGGATAAAGAATGTAAGTGATAACAACACATGGAAAAGAGGGAAACACGAGAAACGTAAGAGACGGAGAGGAAAAGAAAGCTAGAAGAGGATTCAGAGATAGTGGGAAGGAGAAGGTGAGAGAGAGAGAGAGAGAGAGCAAAGGGAGACCACGGGAAGAAGCATATCTCCAGCTCTAGTTGGCAGTCTTGGAGGGCCTGATAACATCTTTAATATTTGATAACAAGGTTCCCCAGCTATCGCAAACACTTCTACCAATAAGAGAGAGAGAAATATGGCGATGCACACCAGACACACAAGACATCTCCAATCGAGAGATCTCAAGGTGATCTCACTCCCTTCGATTTTCCTCCAGCGCCGCCCCACCATCCATCCAAGTTTAAATCCCACATTAAAAACTGTGGTAGAGGTAAGGTAGTCACCACTGACATTAATGTAAAGGGCAACCTAACCGACGCAGTATTGTATCGTTCCCATCATCAATATAAATGCCAATGTGGACATTTGTGAGAAATACACTGCACAAAGTCTCATATGACACACTACCAGTTAAAGGTTTGGACACATTTGTCTTTATTTTTACTATTTCACATTCTAGAAAAATATTCACATTTTAGAATAATAGTAAAGTAAATACATGGAATTACACAGTGACCAAAAAAGTGGCCAACAAATCAAATCTATCTTATATTTTAGATTCTTAAAAGTAGCCGCTCTTTGCCTTGGTGGAGAGGCAAAGGCTTCGGAAAGAAACTCACACACAGGCATCAACTTCACTGTTTATATTTGTCTGAAAAACTAATTTCAAGCATTTAAGCATAAGCCTTTAGATCAAAATATCTTTAAGATAATGAAAAACATGCAGTGCATTCAATCAGGTGTGTCTAAACTTTTGACTTCTGAACTTTAGACTTATAATCTTGAAAAGTGGTGAATTTATAGTACGAGTAATCAAGAAAGTAATTTTACAAATCACCAGGCAGGAAAACAAATACGATGGGGGTGATTTTGGTTTTCAGCATATTAATCCTCTTAGTTTTGGTGATTATCAGAGAATGGCTCAGACTGTTTTTTAATTACATTCCACAATGACATTTTCTAGACATAAACATTGACAGTGTGTGCTGTAGGCCTAGACTCGTTCTATCACTGCACCGAAGGCTCTGGAAGAAATCAGCAACCTTGAGAGTGGATGTAATTGAAATCGCTCCCTTCGGTATCCAAACAGTGCAAAAGGCTGCGCTGTATCCCTGCGCTGTAGGCAAGGAACTGTGAGCTCTAACATGACCTGAAAACCAATAAGGCAAAAAGACCTGAACATTTGAAATCTGTCTATAAAATGATCTGTGTATTCTCCTGGGTTTTATTTTACTCAGAAACAATGAGGAGTTCTCCACCTCTGCTTCAAAAGAGCACTTTGCCGGTCTAATGACAGGGTAAATCTGCCTGTCTATCACTTCGAACACAAAGTGACTGGATTAAGCT
>OMOV01098116.1:0-10704 GCA_900312565.1 Beryx splendens | reverse complement strand
GACAATCCATCGTGGACAGATACCAGTTTCTCCACTGACACTATGCCTCTATAGTCCATAATGCAATGCAGCCTCAACGCTGTGTATGGGATGATGATCATCAGACCTCTTTGGGTTAGACCAGCAAGTAGCGCAAATCAGCATCAGCCGTATTGATTTTTTGCCAAAGGCTTTGGGAATCAATACATTACCACTGTTGTCCATGGTAGGGAAAAAATTGCTAGATTTGTCACTAGTCTATTTTGACAAATAAAGTTGCCAAGGGAGTCTGAAAAGTTGCCAAGTTGGCAACATTGGCAACGAGTTTAGGTACGTTGTCTGTTGGATGTTGAAAGGCATTTTGGGAAATGTAAGAAATGTCTAACCCAAAGTGGTCTGAAGTAAAAGTAGACTAGACCAGCTGAGGGAAAGTGGGTCCACCAAAACAATAAATTACAACACTTCATTCATTCACAAAATAACTTCTGTAAAGCACTGACTGTCACTGACGAAATACAGCAACAAGTGAGCATCTGAGTGTGGAATTTTCCTTTAATTCCCTGACCGGTTTCAAACTGCCTTAGACAAATCACTAAGAAAGCAGTTCCTGCAATTATAGATTGAGGCTTTTAGTCTGAGTGGTGATATAGGATACCGTTTAACAGTGGGATTGCTCCAACAAACTAGGCTCTAGTTTCATAACATGAGGTCTTAAAGGATAAGGCTGGTGTTTTTAATACATTGCTTACCGTCAACAAATCCTATGAAAATAACAAAATCAGCAATGATTTTGTTTTGCCAGCAAATCTCGTCCATGTAGCCGCTGCCCAATGAAGCCATGTCCCAGCAGTCAACTCCATTGTATAAAAAGAAATGATTAAAAACATGTCAAAGAGCCATGCTGTTGCTCTGGGCAGCATATTTCATCACTGCGATGCACTGGGCCGGCCTCCTTTTTCCTCAAACAACTTAATAAGCTGGCTGTAAACACGTTGTCCAGTAGTTCCGTAGCACCGAAAATAGTCCCCGGCATAATGAAGAATTTGTTCTCATTTGAATTTGATTTGGTAATAACTACAACAGTCTGACTTTTCGTGGTAACAGTTAGCGATTTTAAAAATTTAAACTATGTCTTTGTGAGCTGTATTTCAAGGTTTTTATCTTACAATTGGAGCCAATGACTTCCGGGTTGATGGCTAAAAATGGTACATGGGAAGTCAGAAAGTAACGGGAGTACAGCAAACGCATTGTTGATTCTGTTATTTTCATAGGATTTGCTGATGGTACGCAATGTATTAAAAACACCAGCCTTATCCTTTAAGATGGGAGAGTGCATCTCTATTTCTGAAAATGTGAAGAAGATGTAAGTGCAGTATGTAGGTACAAAACACCATGTGACATATGTGGTCCAATTGGAGGATAAACACTGATGTTATACACAATGAATTAAATAATGATGTCATTACATTTCGATGAAATACTTTTTTGTATGAAATGATGGCCTAGGGAAGTGATGATGACAGGAAAATGAAGTCAAGGAGTGAAACTGCTGCAATCAAAACCTAATGTGCCCCGCTGGACCTTTTCCTCCCCTGTGAGGTTATTAGATCAGTTGATAGACAGCAGACATGTCCACTAATCAAATATTAACCAGATTAAGGCAATACTCAGACTATAGCACTTAGTTTGACTAATTAAATAAGAGTACAAGCTCATACGTAGTCTCAGAATAACCAGGTTAACACACTTAGATTTCTGCTAAATCTTTCAATTTCGTTGCACATGGTAACGCCTTTATCTGATTTAATTCAATTTTTTTAAGTGTGTGCATGTGTCAAATAGGTCACAGAGGAAGTTGACACGGATGCAGTGGCAGTGTGTTTGTTTACCCAAATGACAACATGGTGAGCGGTAGTAGCAAAAGACAACATTTTTGGAGCGAACACTGGGAATATTGATGCTTGGATCAAGGCGTTCTGTAAGCACATTAACTCAAACAACAAAGAAAAAACATCTGACAAAATGCTCTGACATTTCTCGTCTGATATCGAGATGGCTCTCGTTGTCACGTCCTTCTCTGAGTAAACTCCCCTAGCTACAATCAAATATATCCAAATAAACCTGAGTTACTGGGCGAAATCACTTTACTTTGAACTGTGTAAATGCTTTAACTGAACTATCATCATAATCTGATTATTCACAGTAACAAGGGTGGTTTATGCATGTAAACGTACCCACTCATATTGTTTCTGTAAATAAAACTGAAATAAACTTGCCGATTACATTGTTAAAAAAATACCATTAATTGTTGGATTTTCTATATCTCTCTCTACATAAATAATTAATATTCACTTCATTGGGATGTTTTCAAAACATGCAATGCAACCAAGCATTTTTCTGCCTGCTTCTTTCCCTAGACTCCCCAGTGTGAAGTGTGATACACTTTTAGATGAGTGTTGGCTAGGAGCATCCTGAGAATGAGCGGCTGAGTAACATAACATTTTCCAAGAGAAACGTGTCCGCCACACCTGCTTCATTCTTACGTAAGATCATGTGAGTGCAAAGAAACTCTTAGGCTGGAAAGTACACAAAACACACACGGCCCCACACTACACAGCACATTTACACAATAATACACAATACTCACACTGGTACAGAACTGTGCAGTCAGTCAGTGAGGGGATAGGGGAGAGCAGCTGCAGTCTACATAGTGTTAAGTGTGGGCAGATAAGGGCTGTACTGGAGAAGTGGTGTCAGATTTAAGATGGAGTGACATGGAGTGTAACAGAGAGGCAGGAGTGTGGAGTTATACTAGTGACATTAAGAGTGATATGGATATAATGAGGCATGAAGGCTGCAGTGCATGTATAGATTTATGAGTTAAAGTGGCCGGATGAGAGGTGGGAGTGAGCGGTCCGGGGTAATCCTGGCTTTAAGGGGGAGATACCTGGCAAGTAAGGGATAACATTTAAAGGGAGCAGAGGGGGGCAGCGAATGATTAGCCAAGGTGAGTTATGGGGAGGATAGAGGCCGCCCCATTATAATGCATTATCTCAAGGGCAGCCGGTGTTGTTAGAAAACAAGCAACCAATTTCCCATTTGAGAACCATCACTCTGGTCATTATAATCATTACCCTATTCAAACTCGCACAGTATCAATAAAGCCTTTAATAATGCAAGACGTGTTTGTGCTATGCAACGTACCAGACTGTGATGAAGCAGATGTGCAGCCATACAAAGCCTCCTCTGAAAAAATGATTAATCCTTTGCATTAGAGAAGATGCTTGTTATGTTGTGCATCATAATTTGGGAGTCCAGATGCACACCTTCAGGGAGCCTTGCATGCTCTAAATAGTATTGAATATTTTCATTTCATTCCCTAATACTTTCATTATATGAGGTGAGTCTCTTTTGCTTCAGATGTAATATAATTACCAGAAGGTGGAAAATAACACTTTAATTAATCCCAATAATTTTGAACCTATAGGAATTGCCCATTCACTTGAATATATTAATTTCAGGGATGGCTCCATTGTGAAACCAGTAGGCATGATCTCTCTTCTCTCTGTTTGAGTGACTTCAGGTTCAGATTTGTGTAAATGACAAATCCCACATAGCTGGTTCCATGGAAATATATGATGCTATAGCCAGTGCTAATCTAGCCAATACTAAAAACAAAGTAACTATGTGAATGAGTTATTTACACCTCATTTTTATAAATAGATAAAACAAAATATTCCCTGAGATAGATAGATAGATAGACCAGACTCTGGGAAATCTCCTCATAAAAAGTCGGGTGTCACACTGCTGTGTTTGAGTAAGTTAAATTGTTTAATTGTCCACTGTAGAGGATATCATGCATGAGAGAGTTAAGAGGTACAATGACTGGGCTCAACTGGGGTGAACACATTGTGAGGGGAAGTGGAAAGTTGAATGCAATTAATTTTGGCTTTTGGACTGCAGATGCTTGAAATCATTTTTGGTATGACTATACCAATATGTACTTATTGTCTCTCTTTTTTCTGACTTAATGCTTGTCTTTATTTAAGTACTGTATCCGGCATCCATCTGGTTTGCCTGCATTTGTTTGTTTAGCTTGTCTCCTTCACCACTGCTGAAACCCAGTTCCTTAACTGCTGCGGTAATGTAGTCCAGCTGTGTTCTGAGTATCCAAACAAATTAATAATTAAAATGTTTTCAGAAATGCAGGGATAACCTGCATAGTGATGTTTTTTTTTCCTTTCTGGCAACACACATCCCTTTCTTCTCTGAAAATAAGACAGTAGAGCAATTTATGTGTAAATGCATTTATTCCCCAAAATCTTCAGGGGATCCCAGGACTAAACAAATAACTGTATCCATATTTTTTCCCCTCCCATTGTCTGTTCACCCCTCCTGGAAAGGAAAGGAAAACTGCCTATACCTGTAGTTGCATTTGGTCTTCTGGATACCATCAAGATCCACTAAGACAAAAAAGATCCCTGACCTTTAGATACTCTTCAGAACACAGCATAATTATCTATAAAATATGTGGGTGTTTTGGACTGGTTTGCATGCGTCCTATAGTTTGCTGTATCCATCTGTTATTTCTGAAACCTGCAGGGCATGACGGCAACAAGGGCCAGCGAGATGTGTAATACTGCTGGAGATGCAACATATAGATCTTGCATTATTATACTCTGGCATGAATCAATGGAAACATAGAGCAATTTCTCCACAGCCATAATTAAGGCCTTTTTAACTTCAAGTAGCTGCGAACAATAAAGGCAGGAACTGAGTACATCAGACATCACAGATGAGAAAGCATGTGAATTTCATACAGTATGTCTGGGAGATAGCAACTACACTATGTTTGACTACAGACAATAATTTGTCTTTGTAAAAAAAACAACAACAACACAGGCCTTTAAATGATAAGGGTAACACAATCAATCTACAATTCATACAGCTGGACATACAGCGAAGCGTAACTCAGATAGGAAGAAAGAGGCGGACATCACTCATTTGAGTAAATAGTACAGTATACTTTGCCATGCTTTTCAAGCTGGCACACCATAAACAGCTGCTGAAATTTAAATGCTGCCTTGAGAGAATTATCAAGTTCAGTGGAAGAATACCTTGACAGATGGGCTGGCTGCATTGACGATGTGTAGGTTAGCTTAAGTAGAGCACTGAGATTCTCTGTATCTGATTCGTTCTACTGAAATGGGTTGTGTGCCCAGAAGAAAGGGGAGAAGTGAAGAACATGAACTGCACTGAGCTCAGCTTAATGTAAGATAGGGGATGTAATGGGGGTTTCAGTGCTACTACTGATTTTCAATATCGACAAGTCATTCAAAGTAGTTCACAAAACTTATTAGACGTGGCAGCTTGCTGAATTTTTAACATGATTATAAATATGATCTCTCATGTCAGTCAACTGTAAGGTAGATCGTACACACATTTTATCCAATTAGATCATTCAGAGCAGCTACCTTCTGCATCAGAGCCTTTAGAAACCAACAAATGGCTGTTCTGCTCCACCACTCATGAAAGTGAGCTTTGCCAATTTCCTGTCTATCATACAGATTTGCAGTAAAAAGTATTGCAAAAATCCCAACAGCAGCCCCTGAAACAAATCTTTAATACAATCAGCACAACGTTCCCCCCTTACACAATGGTTTAGTGGTTAAGAAATAGAACAAATATTATTGCAACTGATGTATCCACATTGTTAGTATAGTTTGAGCTTATGAAGAAAGGAATAGCCTCAGCATTTTCATCTTTTAAATATCCCAAATTTTGGCCATTTGACAAGATATATTAGAAGGTATTTCAATAAGCAAATCCACAGCAAAATTATAAAAATACATAAAAATAGCAAAAATATTTTGTCAGTAACTACATATGGTGCACTTCTACACAACTGTCGAAACTATAAAGCAAAATAGCCTCACTCAGCCTTATGCCTAAATATGAACAGTCTCCAGATATAATACTCATGTAGAGAAAAAGATAACATAACATAACATTTACAAACACAGACTGTCTTGTTCTTGTAAAAAGCAGTAGCAGTGTTTTGCAAGAGTATAATAGTGGTCTTTCTTGTCAACGTTTCACTGCAACCCCTTGGATGTACTGAAATCAACTTCATACACTGTACATGACCCTGCACAGAGATCAGCTGCAAGTGAGAAAAGGCTCCACTACAATTGACCTTGATGTTCACAAGACATGACACAAGCACAAGTCAATAGAGAATGAATTGTGTCTGTGTCTTCAAGTGACACTTGAAGACAAGGTGAAATTAAATTTACTCTGTGCCATTGAAAAAATTCTACTTTGAAGTTTCATTTCTAAAAAATCAATAAGGCTTTAAAATTTTATTTAAGCAATAAACAGCCATTATGCATGAGAATAAACGCGACTTAGCGTGAATGGCACCATTGTCAATGAGGGCAGGGGGTGCCCCACTTTTCAAGATACTGTATGTCTCCTGCCAAGGATTTAGCAGGGGGCTGTGGAACCCACACCCTGTTGGTAATGATGCCCTCACCTGGTAGTACAAGGGGCATGATGGGTTGACCCGCAGGACAGAGAAGACAGCAATAGAAAGGAGGAAGTGCTCCAGAGTTCTATGAACCAGTAAAACCTGGTTCATATAACTGACTGGAGATGATAAGTTCTGTCATTTGTAAATTCTCATTATTACAAGAAGTAAAGTGAGATAATAACAATACTTTCAAGAACATGTATTGCCAGTGTGCCATTGTGATGCACTGCATGAGGTGAAAATTTATGAAAATAAACCTTCACAACTGATAACATCTTGAGTTTATTAAAGGAACACTTTGCACATTTTCAACCAGCTTTGTATCATTACAATGTGGGTAGTATACGCAAATGAGCAATGTTTACCTTCCCTCCATGTTGCCTGCACCGAGAGCTCCCCGTTCATTTGCCAGCAGAAACTCCGCTGAGTGATCACCCGGCGGAGTTTTGCCGGCTCGTATGGCTCTCGATCCGACTGTCCATGGATGCGAGCATACAAAAAAGTACAATCTGTAGTTCGAATAACAGTCATGTGAGCCAGCGCAGCTTCAAAATCTGTTGTACTTCCACGAACCAGTGATGTCATTGGTTCGCGGAAGTACAACAGACACAGAGAGACAGATAACATAAAAAAAAACTTGTTGTTTTTCACACAATATCCTGATTTCGGATAGATAGAGATGTGGTTTAAAATCGGCAAAGTGTTCCTTTAACATAAATTTTCATTATAACCAGTCTAGACTAAAACAAGACACTGCAGTACAACTAGAGTTGGCTAAATTTACATTACATTTCAGTGTATGGACTTACCAGTACTTAGACTTACTTAATTGTAGCACACCTGTAATGGCCAAATAACTGATTTCTACAGCAGACTGGGAAACACAAGGCATGAGAATTTGCACACCTGGAAAATTGGTTGGTTACCCTGTAACCTTGGTTCTCAGAAGAAAACATAACTCTCTCTGTGGGAATAGCACCGCCAATGCGATTGGCTTGAAGTCCTCACATATGCCTATTAAGCAGAAAGGATTGACCAGCACATATCCTGTGCTGGCCTTCTTTCCTTCTCATTCGCTACGTACACACTGCCAGAATTTGGTAGTAACAACCAAATTTATGAATGTGCATAGGTATCGTACACACTGGAGCAGACTGGGGTAAAATTACTACACCATGTATATGTATGGGAGTCACTCCACTCCTCTGATCTTGCGATGGCTGTAAATAATGTCTGTAACCATAGTAACGCTTATTCAGACCAATATGGCGGCTACCATTGCCTGTATTTTCAGATTACTTGACACCAGGGTAGAATCAGTAACCAGAGGAGTCAATTTAGCCATAAGATCTTAATAAACCGCCACTGACAGCAGCGTCATATTATCTTTTTCGATTGCATGAAGTTGATACTTTTAAAAGCAATATTTGGGCCGGCCCAAGACTGTACAACTGGTACTCACTGGTAACTGGTACCTCACTGAACATAAGGAATTGAGCCTTATTTTTGGTCCGACCGTAGAACTCGGAGGAGCAATGGCAATGTTGAGGAAACAGGCTGGATAAAAAATCTGATAATGTCTCACAACACTTACCTCTGTCTCTTTCAAATTAACAATGATAATCGTTGTGCCTTAACCAGTTGTCCAGTCCACTTCTGCTAAAGACTACTCAGACTAACCGAAACCACACTCAAATTTGGTAGTCAATACCTGAATTTTTCAGGTAGTGAAATGCAGTGAAAGGTTGTAACAATTGTATTTATTTGCAGTGTATGTAGCCAATGATATAGCTCTCCAAGATGAACTGGCTTTGAAGGGCCCTCAGGAGTTAGTCTTTACCTTCAGAGAACCAAGGTTGCAGGGTGACCGACTCTTTTCTTTTAATCAACTTCATCCAACACAACTCACATTTTTCACGCCCTGAAAAATGGACAAGTTTAGTGACCTGTCCCATTCACCTCTAACACTGCTTGGCCCAAGCTTGGGGCCACCACAATGTAAATGTATAAAAGTATGAGGAGATGGCCAGCTGGCGGCAGCACATATTTCACTCAGAGGGATACCCCTGAAGAGGGCCAATGATGTGGCCACACCAATCGCGGAATGAACATGCACATAAGGTGGTGCATCCTTTCTCTAACAGTTATAAGCCACTCAAACTGTCTCTACAATCCAGTGAGAAAGACACTTAGAGCTCGCTGGGTTTACAAAGCATATAAGCAGCTGGTCACATTAGCGAAGGCCTGAGTTCATTCCTTATAAATGCACAATACCCTCACTGGACATAAGGCATTGAGCCTTCGCTGCTCCTCAGAGACAAAGGGAGAAGGATGAAAGGTAGAAAGTTCAAAGGCTGAACAGCAATGATCCCTTGGCACCTTATACAAACGTTGCATTAGGGTGCAGTGAAACCTTAGCATCAGCCAATGCAAACTGCGTACAGGACAGGTGAACAGAGTGCATGCAGTTCACGCTTAGCCGACATCAGAGCAAGCAGTAGAGCTGTCTTGTATGGAAGTAATTTTAGCTCCATTTCCTGTAGTGATTTAAAAGGAGCATCACACATTGCCTCCAGCAGTAGTGACAAATGCCAATATGGGACTAATGGTCTGACGGAGAGACCTAGACGGCGTGCCCCTTTCATGATACGGCATGCTAAAGGGTGAGCCCCTGCTATGTGTCACTGAAGTCTATGCGGTAAGCTGACATAGCTGCCAGATAAACTTTTAGGGTTGAATAAGCCTTGCCCTGGTCAAGCAGCTCCTCCAGGAATGTAAGAGGGGGTGAGGGCAGTATTGCTGGAAGTGAGGGGCTGTCTTGGCCAAGTTGGCTGCTGGGGGGCCACTGTAGGAATGGATTCCCTCCGCTGGGTGTCCACTTGCAGTTTTCTGGGCTTCCAGCTAGGGGCCACTGGTGCACTGGAGCAACTCGCATAACATCCAAGAGGTGGGCCTTGCTTGTGGGGCAGCATCAAGCTGAGAGCCTGCATAGAGGCAACTACTCTGCAAAACAGCCCTTGGGGGTTGACTTTGTCATCCAGAAACCAGATCCTTTCCATGTCTGGATTATTTGACATGTTGTGCCAGAGGTGCCTTTGGTGTGGAGGAGTAGTCTGCATTGATATCCTGGGCCAAGTAGGCTGCTATGTAGGGTTCCAGCTTGGGGCAGGCAAGGCACCCTGCTCCATTGCTCAAGTTAAGCCTGCCCAACAGCACTCATGTTTTTTTGTCTGTACATCAAAAATGAGGAGGGACTGCTTCACCGCTGCTTGGGTAGAAGGGAGGAAATTGCCCTGCATCCTGTTTGACTCCTCACTAGCAGTGGGTGCAGGCCAGTTGAGACCGATCCGGCAACCAGCTTGCTGGCATACACTAAGAAAAAGGGCTCAGACTGTAGTAGAGCCCTGCACACCACTCCCGACAGCTGTTAAGAGTTTGATTTAGGTGGGTGTTCTCAACCTTGCCGTCTGTGAATTGCAGGATTGCCTCAGCCGTGTTTGCTGGGTGGGTTCAAAGGTGGGATCAGTGTTATCTGCATCCAGCTGAGATAGGGCAGTAGCCCCAGTCATCACCTTGGTCAATGCTGATTAACTCCAGTGGCTCCAAGTTATGCTGGTCAGCAGGCTCGAAAATCATCAATATAAAAAATCCTGCCTAGCTAGAATCAAAGAGAAAGCTATTTTAGGCAGGCGTTTCAGTGAGTCGAAGGTACTGGGAAGCCTACTAGCCACAATAGCTAGCAGCGGGGGATAATGATACTTTCAAACAGGCAGACAAGCAATTTCTGGCACCGTACCAGTGAGTCGAGTGAGTGAGTGGTTAGCCAACTAGCTATGATCGCAAGTGCCTGAGAACAGCAGATTGCACCGCCAAAAAAACAAGCCGAATTCCAGGGAAAAATGAGCTTGGGGGAAAAACAAGTCGCTCCCCAGCTGCTGGCAAATCCTTTCTGCCTACTGGGCTACTGTATACATAATTTAAACTGGCTAACATCATATTAGCCTGGATTAATTAAAGGACGACTTTGCCGATTTTCAACCAGCTTTGTATCATTACAATATTGGTAGTATATGGAAATTAACAATGTTTAACTTTCCTCCATGTTACCTGCACCCAGAGCTCTCTGCTCATTTGCCTGCAAAAATACGCCGGGTGACGCAAAACGTGTCATCCGGCGGATTTTGGAGATGGCT
>OMOV01098114.1:0-12370 GCA_900312565.1 Beryx splendens | reverse complement strand
CTAGTGCGGGGAGTAGTGCGGTCATATACATACCCCCCCCCCCCCCCCCCCCCACACACACACACACACACACATACACACACACACACACACACATACAGTTGCTTGCATCTTGTATTCAGAGTCGTTTCTCAAGGATTAACTCTTCCCCATGGCAACAATCAGCAATCCACAATCAATAAAAGACCACCGTTCTGATAAAAACAACATCTTCTGCAGATATATTTCTCAGTGATAAGAAAACAGAAAACAGACTTAGTATGACCGATAGAGAAGGGTGCTGAACTTGATGATGATGATACTTAATTGATCCCAATCACTTGCCACCCTGGTAGGGATCCAGTGCTTTGCTTTCCAACTCACTATTCCACCCTGCTGCCCAAAACCTGCCCAGGAGAGAACGTTATGACATTCAACAGACTCATAATTTTGATGGAGGTGAAAAAAAAAAGCTTCAATTCATGTATGGAAATGATTTAGCAATTCCACCTTCCTAATTGTACCAACTCACATGATGGTGAACACTTGGTTAATTTTCACAGCAGGTGCCATTCATTATTCATCTAGTCTTGTTGTTTTTTTCTCCATGAGAAGCATTAATTTTCTTGCTCATTAAGTGCTTGCATTCCCAGTCATTTCTGGACTATAAACAAACTCTTCCCCAGAGCAATTCTTAACACACTCAAGGAGAAAAAGAGGCTTCTTGCTTTTTTTGGGCCGACTCATTAAACTTCGCTTCCAAATTAACTTTTGAAACCTATGATCAGTGTTTCCCACACATAGGCTTTACTTGGCCGGGCCGCCCAGGTATGTTAACGGCCGCCAAAGTATATTTGGCGGCCCATTTTTAGCATATTTTATTTTTTATTTTTTTATCCGCCCGTGTCTGTTCGTTCTGCTATAGTGAGAAGGGTCTACTGCACATGCTCTGCAGAGAAACAGAGAGAGAAAGAGAGACGTTCTCTGGTATTACGTTAGCAGACGCGGACACGGTGGATATTTTACAAGCACGGACCAGGTAAAGCAACTCATTTTCTCCTTATTGCAGGGTTTCCCACACATATAAAACTTTGTGGTGGGCCGCCACTTTATCAGCACTGGCTGCCACAAATTTTCTTTTTTTTCACTATTTAATCGTAGAACGGCGTGTAGCGCATTGATTCGCTCAGCCCCAATTGCTCCACATGCTCTCTTGCTCTTTCTTTCTCTGTCTCTCTCTCTCGCTCTATCACCGGACCCGTCTGTTCGCCTCCCACTGCACACGCGTGAGGGATATTTTTTTTCCATGCCAAGAAGACGACCCAAAAGAAGAACTGACAGTTAACGTTACTCGGAATACAGTTGAGTAGACAGATAATGTTAATATTAACATTTTAACTCTGACTCTGAAGGTTTGTTCCCTCAATCCAGATTAATATTGAAAAATACTCTCAGACTCTTCCTGAGGAGCAGCAGGGACAGTCTGGACTAGAGGAGCTGCTGAGCCGTAAAACAGAGCAGATAATAATGTGAAAGGCTAGTAATTTATGTAAAGATGAGAGGAGGAAAGGTGAGAGATGCAGCAGGGCAGAGAAGCAGATTTCTCTGTAAAAGAGGCCTCATTTCTGTATTTCTATTCTTCACCTTGTAGACAAAAGCAAGCAACAAACAGTGCACTGTTTATATTTTCAAGTTTTGTAATCTTTGACAGAGTAGGCCTACATTGTTTGACTTTGTTTGACTTTGTTTATTTGTTTGACAAATGGAACTATTAAAATGGAGTACATTAGATAATTTTTCAGCAATCTAGGTAATGGGATCCTTTATTAGACTATATATTGACAATATATACCCCCCCCCCTCCCGTTTCCAACCCACCTAACAAACTCCTCTGAATTCTGAAGAAGGGCTTTCAAATGTATATTCCCCAGATAAGAGTGAGGTGACTGACACGCTTCACCCTGGAGCAAGGTGGTGAACCCATCTGAAGAGATGTGAAGAAAATCTTTTCAAATCGGCTTCCTACTGAGGCCCACGTTTCCAATGGCAGCAAGATGAAAATCTCTTCAAGTATAAAGGATAAATGTGTCAAGTATTTTGTTATGCCAAATATCCAGCTTCCCACCACTTCTGACCTACTCACTTGATGTGCTCTTTCTTTCTTTCTTTCTTTCTTTCTTTCTTTCTTTCTTTCTTTCTTTCTTTCTTTCTTTCTTTCTTTCTTTCTTTCCACCATTCCTACCAAAAGCCTGATCATCATGGCCATGGACGGGCTGGACATCAGCAAAGTATGAAACTAAATTTAGCGGACTTATCTCTATTGACCAGAAGGGGTTGCATAAGTTATTTGAGTACCGACCAGACACCGAGGCACCCATTAATGCCGCTGGAGCTTTTAGTAAATAAATATGGTTGTGATTTTTGGAGCCTGCTAATGACTGAGACCAACTGAGAGATACTGATACATGCTTCTTTTTTACTGCCTAGGGAGGGCTGGAACTTGACAACCATGAAATGGCAAAATCGTTAACAGGGAAAACAACTTTTTTCATGGCAGACATCATGATTTTTCAGCACATTCTGTGTATTGAGCAGTTTTAACTGCATGCTCGATACTATGCACAGAGTATCAGTAACCTCGTTAAAACATTTTCTGCAAAAATCAGTTTCTATAAATGTTACAGAATGTTGTGAATGAGAGCTGCAGTCAACATTCCAGAAAATCAGTTCCAGGGATTCTAAAATTTTCAAAATATTTTAAACACAAATGTAAACATTTGAAAAAACAAAATGCTATTAACAGCCTTTAAAACTAATAGGTCATCGTCATGGTAACAGTTAAACCGGTGCATACAACTTCCTGTGGTAAGTTTCTTTTTGTGACTTATTGACAAACCAATCCAGTAAAAACATCAAAATCGTAATGGTTACTAGCACTAGATACATAATATAACAAATTAAAAATGTGGGCAGGTTGTGGAGCGATTTAGTCAAGGCCATAGCTGGCAACAGGAAGTTATAATGCACCGGGTTCGTGAAAAGCAACATTCTCCAAATATCTAAATATCTAAATATCTACTTTGTATTTACACAGTATCAAGTAATTTAACCCCTGGAATGGAGGCTATGTATTGTTAATTTCTATTTATTTATTTATTAGATCTCTGTTTCTTTTTGGATATTGTCTTATGACATACAGTATATGTACAGTATACTCAGCTTACTCTATATAGTTATAGAAAGAACTGTCACTGCCAATTTTGTTGTATTTTCGAAGACTGAAAAAAAAAGAAAAAATGAAAACTTTGCCACAAAGGTGCTACATTATCATTCATGTGAGGACGAAGCCTTTACCTTAGTGGATAAAACACACAGCGTTACGATGCTCTGACATAAGACACTCTGCTGTCAAAGTAAATGAATGGATTGTAAAGGAGGCGACAGGCTCGTTCTGCACTGTGTGTTTTGCATCAGCCACAAAAATGCAGAGTACAAGAAACAGCTTTTAAAATACAACTGTGACAGCTGCAGATTCAACCAAACTTCAGGATTTCTACGACAGTGAAGTCACATACTAGTAAATAAAAAAAGTAATATCTGATGAATGAAAAGAAAATGAAATAAAATGTTTATAATGTGTGAACACACCAGATTTGCCACCTTTGTTGGTAAAGTCAATCCATAAATCTTATATATTTGATTTGTGAATAAAGCGAGAAATGTCTGCTGATGCCGTTAAGCTTGAGAAAATGGTATGCTGAGCATTATGCGGCCACTGTGCCTGATTTACTGTGTGGAACAGGCTACTGCAGATCTCTAGAGAGGTTTGAGCAGAATAATCAGTGTGAGCCTGTGCAATTCACCTTTCTTTGAAATGATGCTTTCTTCTACTGGTGCGGTCGAGGGCATATGGACACGTATAGACTGTACCCACCTTTTTTTTCTTGATGGCCTATTTGGAGTATACCCACAGAACTTGAATGGATAGAACGGCTCTTCCACTGTTTGCCATGGTAATTTGGTTAGATGTGTTTGTTGCACAAGTGCTTAGCAAACTCAACTGAAAGCTAAACGTTAGTGGCAAGGCTAACGTAGCATTATCAAAGTTTGTGCTTCTCTTGCTAGCTCTCCTGCTCAACATTAGCATATTAGCAGTTTGGAAGCAAGGCGATGGAGAAGGTCCTTTGGTTCATGCTGCAAAACCTCTTGCAATAGTGACTTACCGTGAGACAGAAACAGAAGCTAAACAGTTCACATAAGAACGGCCCCCGCTCCGACCATCCTGGAGCGTTGATTTGAATGGTAATGACCGTTCTATCCATTCACGTTCGGTGATACCCACCTATCAGCCCAATTCCTTTTGAAATAAATAGGAAGGTGTGTTCACAGTATAGGCTACCCATTTCCTCTCAACCGTATGGACACAATTTATATTTAGCATTCTGCTTTCAAAGTGTAATCCAGTGAAAATCATGATTTAGCTACAGACTATTAAATGCAATGTGATGCATGCCAGTTGCAGGCAAACTCGGCAAAGCATGATAAACGACTATTTAATGACAGCAGAGTTAAAGCAATGTCACATGTTCCGTGTTCTATAGCCTAGTTTTTTTTTTTTTTTTAGGTATTCCCTCTTTAATATTCATTTGAATACCAGTGATCTTACTTCATCATGACTGCTACTTCAATTTTCTTATTCTAGCTTATGCCCCATCTATTTGTTTGACCTTAAAGAAAATACTTTGAAGTGTAAAGATTCTCAACGCCATTCTACTTGATTTATTAAATAATGTGCTGAACCATTAGAAGACGTATCACAGCATTTCACTTTTCACATCATATTTATTTTATCTTTACTTCAAAACACAACCTGCCAGCTTATCATTCAATAGGCTTATAAAGTTCATAACGCATCTAAAGGTTCAAGCTGGACTGAGTTGTTGAGGAAATCCTTGAGGAGATAAGTCCCTCTGTATCAAACTTCTGAGACAAATGATACCTCAGCTTACCCACGCAACTTCTGAGAAGGACCAGCCACTTTCTCACAGAGGCGGAAAACATGTGGGTGGAAAAGGAAATGTTCCTTACTGTATAATGGCTTTATTTTTTTGTCAATTTCAAGACACATGCTGCATCTCTGTCATGATCCAGATGTGAAAGTATTGAAGAATGAATGCATGTGAACTTCTTCACTACTTGAAAGATATTTTCAAGCGACCATCTCTTTAAATGTAAATATTTAATTAATTTTTTTAAGTTTAAAAAAAAAATGCATCAATAACTAAATCTGGAGTATTGCTTCTTATATGCAATATCATACCTTTCCATCCAGCATTTCCCACAGGGCTTTGGGGCTTCATGGTTAAAGATTGTCCCATAAATGGAAGGTAACAGCTTCAAACCCCACCACAGGCAATGTCATCATAAGCATAGTGTAGAATGCATAATGCCTTTATGTGTGACTTTATGTGTGATGAGGGACTATAATAGATGTGTTCGCCCCTTCAGTTTCTTTCAGACGGGAAGCCCCATCTTGCTCTGAACGTTTTGTTTGGTGCACATGCTTCAATTAAATTGGAAAAAACCTGTGCTGAACAAGGCTCACAGCAGAGGGGAGAGGCAGCAAAGGGTAAACTGCCGGTCACACCGTTCTTGATGTAAAATAATTGCGTGAGTAAGGCCACGGCCACACTGATCCATCAGAGAACGGACAGAATTTCGATAGATCTCTGTCCATTGGGCTGTTTTGGAACGTCAACACTATTTAAAAAAAACAAAAAACCTCTGATTTGCGGCGACGAATCCGTCCAGAAAAAGTTCAATTGGGTTGAACTTTCTGTCCGTCAAAACGGACGGAAATCTGACGGAGATGGATACGTCATCAGCGCTGCCCGGACAACGGACAGCTCTCATTGAAAATGAATTGAAATGAACGGAGACGGACAGACACAACGGATGAGTGGAGGCTGATCTCTTAAACCTCACCATTTAGCACTTTATCACCTTTTCCCATCATCTCCTCCCTTTCTCACTCTGTAATACTTCCATTCCCCTACTATACTTCCCCTTATTGTCCCATTCAAAACAAAAGCTACTCGTAAACATTAGTACTGTCATATTTGTTTGTTTGGTTTATAAATTTAAAATTCAAATATTTGAACCAAAAGTCTTGGGGCCTTGGTTCTGCAGAGCTGATTGAACACGCAAATCCTCCGCAAGGAGAGGAAAAGACTTGTCATGCTCTGTGAGTGTTACATGCGCCACACTGAAATGCATCCATATGTAGATAGGGGTTTTGAGTATAATTACTGCCCAAATTATATGACTTTGGGCTTCATCATGTAAATTTGGCTTAGGTACCAATTCACAAAACATCTGGCAGTATGTGCTCCTGCAGGAAAAGTAACACAAACAAAATCTCTCAAAAGGTGCTTTTAATTGCACACTTGGGTGAAACCCTTAAATAGGCCACTTTCTGGGTCGGATAGAATTTTACCATGGTGGCTGTAATTTATGCAAGATGCAGACACTGTCACAAGCAAATTAAGCAAGCTAGAAAGCTTTTTTTTCTATCTGAGAATTTCTCTCCTTGAAGCGCAAGAGCGAGAAATTATTCTGAGATATTGGATCCAGGGATTAGACTGGAAAAAAATCTCAAGACTGAAACTCTGTGATGTAAAATTGACCTTCATTTTACCTTCAATGCTCTCCGGCAAAACGATAATTCCATATTCATCTGCTGCTCCATCACTCGCTGTGGAAAGTTGTAGGATTCCAGCTACAACTCAACAGCCTGCATTGGCTTTTCATTGAAATCCATTGTGAAATCCATAAATCTGTTGTGGCGACAGAGAACCTTAATCCCTGGGTTAAGATTACGGTGGCCCATCCTGTGAGGTAGCAAAATGTATCACAATAGGCCAAAGTCCCGTTAAGAGAAGTCGGTTCACTCGGGCACTGTCTCCGTAACGCTCCCTGGGCAGTACGTTTGTGACTAACAAGACAACAAAACTCCTATCTCTTTGAATGGGGAGTCTGTATCTAAAGTTCTGATGTGTTATCATTTGCATTTCATATTTAGGAAGACTGCCAAATTGTATACAAACAGAGTGTTAAAATTTGTTTCAGAAGACACTGTTGACCCAGGTGCCGTACCCGGTACTTAACTGGATCGGTCCTTTCCAAGATCTCAGGTGATATGCCATTTGGCAAGGAATTTGCAGTCATGACCTTGCATATAACTGTAATGTAAGGAAGATAAACGGCTGTAAATCAAATAAAAATTCAACTAATGCTCCACTCCAGTATCCAGTAAACTTTCAAACAAGACTTGAAAGCCATTCATTGGTTTACAAACCAGAGAGGTATCTGATGGTTGCAATATAAAAATGTCAGAAGTCCATTTGCTGCCCAGGTTGACCTACTTTACACTTGAACCGCGTTTTGATTGTGACTGTGACTGATGGAGATAATCAGACATATTTTTAGAGACTGTTTTCAGATGAGTTTAGAAATTTGAATGGGGCACTGCTGTCCCTGGAAGAGGCCTTTCTTTATTTTCCCCCATCCCATTGTGACAAAAATAAGTATGTAGAAAGGAGGGGGGCACTTAACAAATTTATCAGTGACCTGAGGTGCAGAGACAAGTATAAACTGTATTTGCAGTTTTACTTTGAGTCCCAAACTAGCATGAGGCTCACGTTGTTTGAAAGGCCAAATCCTTATCCTGCTGGCAAAAAAACATTATTTTTGCCAGCAGAGATAACAGTTGCTCTTTCCGTTGTCTTTCTCACGGTATCTTATCTCCCATATTATAGTTCAAGTTGTGAAGATGCTTCCTATTCTGTCTAGGCAAAGATCCATGCAATTCAGACCCATCTGTCTTTTTTGAACTTTGAGAATTGCAAACAGAGGAATATGTAATTCCCTTCCATATTTATTGTATAGGTAAACACTAATGGAGGTAAGCAGTATGGACAAATCTGAAACAGGATGATTCCTGACAGAAAAATCTATTTTGTCTATGCAGCAAGCATCCAGCTTAAGGCTCTATTTTAGAGACAAATAAACACCCGCTCTCTCTTGAGTGAATCCCCCATGTCATCAAAAATCCCTTCGCTTTCATCTTCATCTTTTCAAAACACCCAATTAGCTAAAACCATTTTGCCAACGCTTGTCTGTCATTGATACAGGAAATATACTGTAAGGCACCTAAACGAGATTTATACACTTGACAGATGTGGGATAGTAGGAGTGCTAAGAAAATCCTCTCTAAACACACACACTCACACACACACACACATACACACACACAAATACAAGATATGCATACATATAATTCTCTTCCTCTGCTTGACTCTTTGCATTATGACTGCCTTGATGAAGAGGCATGATTCTCATTTCTTTATACAGTACAAATCCAAAGATATTCACAAAATTAGATGATGTTTTATCCTCCAGATATGGGTTGTTGTGCCAATTCTCAGCTGATTTAATCTCTAAATGCTTTGTATCACATTTGGATGATCAGCGTTGTGGTGAACAGAGTGCATTTGGGAACAGAGAAATGCTGTGATGTAATCGAAAAGTCTGTTTTTATGTGCAGTGGTGTGTCCAGGCCATCTTGACTGGGGTGGCCAAGATGGGGCACAGACTCAGTGCAGGGTGGCACTGTGCGTGGCATTTAGGAAGGATGTAGTCAGGCCCCACTGCTGTGTGGGTGCTGAAAGGACATGTTTTAATCACTTTTTGGATTCAACTGTTGGAGATTGTGTTTGCCCTGTGTGTTTGTAGTCTACCGATAGGACCGCAGCTTTCCCGGCTATCTGGAAATGTGAAAGCACTGCAGTGAATTAAGTCAGTGGTTCTCAACGTGGGGTCCGGGGACCACCAGGGCTTCATGAGGGTGTTCCAGGGGGTCCTCATGAATTGTTAAACTTCAACATTATTTCATTTACAAGAAGTTAACACAATTAGAGAATGTAGAAGAATGACTGTTTTGGTCATAGATTCACTGTTATCTCTCTGTCTTCTGGACAAAATTATATCTAACAATAAAAATATTCTCAGATTTGGATCCGCTAGAAAAAATATAATCAAATGGGAGTCCGTGGCCTAATGTGTACAAAATTAGGGGTCCTTGATATGAAAAAGGTTGAGAATCAGTGATGTAGCCTATTATGTCCCTTATGTTTGTTGCTATGTACCGGGTAGATGCTTAAATAAATGCGGATGATTGGAGTGTTATGGATGCTCATCTCAGCACTTGTTAGTCCTTTGTTCAGTTAAATTATTTATGAAGTCTCAGGTTACATGGAACAGTCTAACTGGAGATTGTAGTTTGGAATTTAAGTGGTTTGTTTCCAGGAGAGTTTTGCCTGCAGCCTGCCTGAGAATAATAAATATTTCAAACTGTCAAATCAGTACTGATAAGAAATCAAGTCAAGATGCAGTTCTGAGGTTTGCTCATGATTGCTGGGATCAGATGCATTTCAGTGACAGCGCTATCCCAAGCTGCAAAAAATACATTTCGCATACTGTATATTTGAGAATACATTTAGAGAAATGCTTGAAAACATGTTGAGATTTGTCAGATATTCATATACGTGCAGATGACATAAATTCTAAATGTAATTAGACACTGGAACAAGATTTTCTTGGCATGTTGATAATGTGAGCAGCCTCAGGCCTCGGGGAACCTGGACCAGCAGCAAGATGTGCCACAGTCTGGAATAGGAAACACACACTGAAGTGAAGAGTGTGAAAAGCTCAAGCACAATGTTTATTCTGACACTGTTTCTAAATTCAGCTTTCTTTCAAAAATCATCTTTAAGCATCATCTTGAAGCTGAATAACATCTAAAATACAGCATCCAGTCAGTCAAGGGGAACTTGGAACCTCACCAACCTCATACAGTCCCGGGCCTGCTGGTTGTGAAAGCAGTGTGCTGTTACCATGTTAAAACTCCAGGGTACAAAGCGTACAGAGCGTGCAGCGGCCCACAGAGGCATTTCACTTTTTGGCGCAATGGAGGCGACTCACAAGAGAAAACAAAACAAGAGGAACAAGTACTTGGAGGACATGCAGAACTTGGAGCCAGAGGATGTCCAGGTAAGCCCCACCCACAGAACAGTGGGGCAGACAGCCTACCTGGAATTCCCTGTGGAGAGAAAGACTGGGCTCCTGAACCCGGTCTGCAGCAGTGAGGAACATCTGCTGCTGATAGGCAGAAGAACATTTTAAGTTGGTTCTAGGCCTGGACTCTTCTGTCCAGCAGCACAGACCCAGACCCAGAAGAAATGGGGCAGGAAGAGGGAGGCAGATGACTATGTTAGGAAGATTCTAGACCTGCACTCTCCTGCCCAGAAACAGGTCCAGTTCATGTTCCTGGGCCTGGCTGAACAGGTCCAGGCCCAGGAACAGTTCCATATGAAATGGAGCAACCAGGAACATCTGATCATGATAGAGGCAGAAGAACATTTCAAGTTCGTTCTGGGCCTGGACTCTGCTGCTGAGAAGCAGGAACAGACCCAGAACCAGAGGAAATGGACCAGCCAGGAATATCAGATGATGAGGGAGGCCGATGAATGTGTTAGCGAGATTCTGGACTTTGACTCTTCTGCTCAGGCCCAGAACCGGGTCCAGTTCAAGTTCCTGAGCCTGGCCGAACAGGCTTTATTTCGGTCACATTAAAGGACCCCGGTTTTCTCTTTGTTTCCCATTGCTTGAAGGAATGTTTCTTGGAACACAGGAGCATAGTTTTGAATAACAACATGGTCTCACCTCTAACATGCCCATCAGCCAATCATAACTAAGGGTTTGGGGGTAGCACCTGGGGTGGCCAGTCAGATTTCAGGGGTGGCCCTTTCCACCCCCTAGACACGCCCCTGCTTAGGTGACCGCTGTGCACTGTACCCACTGGTTTGGATCAGCCTATCTCCTCCTCTGTGAAATTGATCTTCGTTCAGCATTTATTTAAAACACACGGGGCTTAATCTTAACTAAAAATCTACACGCACCAGCAAAACCCTCCTTGCATGACAACACCGAGTTGTTCATGTATATCTTTGTAAATGTGAATCAGTTAGCTTAAACTGTGTAATTATGTCACATCCACATTGAAATAACCTTGCAAAGAACAACTACAAAAGCCCCTGCTCACTATCTTCTCTTCAAACAGTGAAGACAGAGAAACAGGCAGATAAACACAGGAGTTGTTCCTTGCAGCTTTTTGTGAGGCTTTATTCGCTGCACATAGGAGTAAGCTGCTTCAGTCAGCTGCTGCATGGCCTACACAATAAAGTCCATCACATTTACTTGTTGCATTACCTTTCCAACAAGGTTTTTTTTTTTTTCCCTTTATGTGCGGGTCACCTCGGGCTAATGAAGACGGAATGAAAGGTGAGGAGAGAGACGTCGTTACTCTTTCTCTCCAGATGACAAATGAAGTTGTCATTCTCATCAAGTGCGACTGGCCATTTCAGTGCTGCACGGCATCGCTATTTGTTTTGCCACCTGGTGTTGCAAGCTGTCTCAAACGGACTGTAATCGCTCCCTCAACACCTGGCCTGCACATTCACCAGCAGGGGGTGATGTTTATCCTCTCAATGTCAGACAAGACATCCTGGAAGTCAAGATGGATAGACGTGGGAAGTATGGTCCTGACTACGTGTGGTCCTGATTTTCTTTCTTTCTATCTATCTATCTATCTATCTATCTATCTATCTATCTATCTATCTATCTATCTATCTATCTATCTGTCTATCTGTCTGTCTATCTGTCTGTCTGTCTGTCTGTCTGTCTGTCTGTCTGTCTATCTATCTGTCTATCTCTTTTTTATCACACTGATGAGCCTTTACTTTCCTCTTCCTCTTCTTTGATCTAGTGATCTTGATCTGATTCAGAAGGACTAAGACAAGAGTGTGAGAGTGCCTTAGTTATCTTTTACTCCCTTAGCATTTATTGACACCAAAACCTGTTATTTCACATATTAACTCTTGTGAAGTCTGTCTTTGCTTCCGTAACACTCATTTGATTGCTGCTGTTTCTGCATCATCTGTTAGATACAATAGATAAGAGGCCTGGTAGTTTTCACCGATAGAATATTCAGCAAGCTTTCTCAAGTCAGCACTTCGTTATAAAGTCTGTCTGGGTTTTCGGATTTGCAAGGCCAGTTTGCTTGTTACCCAAAAACTTAACTTCGAGATGATGCTTGGCTGTCCTTCTCCTTTGACAAAGGCTTATTTTCGCTCTCAGTGATGGTGGGAGGAATCAGATGAGGCTTTGAAGTGGAGGGTGCCACAAACACACGTTCAAGCAGTTAATGAACAGCCTCTCCGAGAAACACAATGCTTTTGTTCCATTGGTTGGTTGTTTGGTTGGTTGGGTGGGT
>OMOV01098100.1:0-11767 GCA_900312565.1 Beryx splendens | reverse complement strand
GAACAGGTGGGATTCACCATGTTTACGCACGTCATTTACGACTGTTTCCTGGCGATACGAGTGCTTGGTGGAGCTGACGTGGCACACTCGTACGAGGCCATTTTATGCGTAAAGTAAGAGAAATTTACGCTCAGAATACGACAATGTTTTTGGATGAGGCCCAATGTGCGTGCACTTGCTAGCCTAAGTGCATTTTAGGCTACTGAGTGTTTTTTAATGTTTTTTGTGTATTGAATCCAGGCTACTGGTAAAAATAACAGACCAATACAATAATATATGTAAGTATTAACAATACTGTATAATAAAGATGTCCCGCCAAGAGGGGATCAGGGTGGGTCTTCAAGAAAATGTGCTGAAAATAATCGCTCAAAGCAGAGTCATGGCAGTGAGTCGGCAGTTCTTATTACACTTTAGTATTATTGCAAGCATGTCATGATACTCAGATCCAACAACTTCCAAACATTCTTTCCTTGTAGTTTAGTTTCTCCTTTAACCACATCATAGATCATTTGATGTAAGGCTAGGGAATCACCACACAACCTTTAAAATCCTAACAGATTATGGAAAGACTGGGCGTATACACTAACCGACTGGTTTCTGCAGATTTTGTTTATGACGACTGAAAAACTGGGGATCACACACTTAACGACTACGCCAGATGCGGGATCTCACACACAACTCGACTCGTCACTGCAGCTGAACCAAACTGATCGCACCAAACTCACATGAAAACACGAGCGCTCGCCGTACGCTACGAGATGCCGGAGCAAAGCAAACGCGGAGATACAGCATAGATATAAATTCACAGTATACATTTTTATGGGTAGGGTAGTAGAGCTCGCTGTCGTTGGTATAATCGTAGTGGCTCCGGCTCACATCGGGAGGCAAGAGATTGGAGTCAGTTCCCCTCACGCTTGTCGATTAGAGTCTGTGCCCCTCATACACTTATAGAGTTTCTGTGCCAACTGGCCACGCCGACTGCCCCAAAATCTGCAGACTAGTGCAGACCAGGACAGACCCGGCCCGATTGTGAATCCTGGCTAAAAGCGGGGCGATAGTTGTGTAGCGTATCCCCATCTTAACTAGCGGTGTCTGTTGGGTTGAGATTACAACAGTAATTTGACTGTAATTTGGGTCGTCCTCTGCTCTCCGTCCCAGGCTCCAGCATCCTTGACAGAGCGGTGATCGAGCACAACCTGCTGTCCGCTAGTAAACTCTACAACAACATCACGTTTGAAGAACTCGGGGCGCTGTTAGAAATCCCCCCAGCAAAGGTACCACATGGATGAAAGCATTGTTTTTCATTTTTCTAGATCAAAACCTTTATCAGACCACTTAACAATCACTATAAAATAATACGTGTGCTGCTTGTAAATGGAAAACAGAGATGGGCCTCGATGTATTTTTGGCTAGTTTATTTAAAAATGACATGTAAAAGAAAGTGATATTTAGTTTCTCATGTGTAAGCTTATGCTATCTGTCATTAAGGAAAGGAGAAGGTTGAATATTACAGATGCCACTTAGCTGTGTAGCTGTGTGTGTTTCCACGTTGTGAACGAAGATGCCAGTGAACTGCGCTTGTGCTTTTCCTCCAGGCTGAGAAGATCGCCTCCCAGATGATCACTGAAGGACGCATGAACGGCTTCATCGACCAGATCGATGGCATCGTGCACTTTGAGAGTGAGTGGCACACTGGCCAGTGTGTTTGAACTTTTCACATAGCAGAGCCACCTTGGCATTTTCGGGCAAGCAGCGATTTAAATTTCAATCTGACTTGTCTAATCCATTGAGTTACAACATGAATGGAGCATGTCTCTCTTTATGTCTAAACGCCTGACACCTGCCAGATGTTTGGCAAAATTAGTAATCCACTTAAGTCTTATTCAGAATGCTTAAATGGGAGCATAACTCTTGCAAAGTATTTTTACATTTCAGTATTGCAGTATGCAAGCCACTTAATTCCACCAGCCACTCCGGCAGCTTTTCCAAAGGAAAATCAATATATACTTTTGCCAGTTTTCATCCAACAACATGTTTTTTCCCCATGACTAATAAAGATGATAATTGTCTCTTACTCTGCATGCAACTGCAGCTGTATATGACCAGCTGAGAGTTGCGGCCCATTTGATGTAAATTGCGCTGTGCATGGAGGTGTACATTTGGCAGAGTGCTAAACTGAGTGAAGACAAACCCACTTTACCATAAAACACATTTTTTCATTTGCCATGTAGGTCAGTAGGCCAAGTGCCTGGAACTGAGAGCGCATATTGATCAAACTGCAAAAATCAGTTGATTGTCCTCTGGACTGTTGGTGCGCCATGATGGGGAAGATGAGATATTACATCTAAATATCAGTTTCTGTCAACAGCTTTAGAATTTAACAACTCATGCAGTGGAAAAAATCAAGACTACACTTCGGTATTTGCTGACAGGATTTGTTTGTGTAGTTTAATCTGCAGCAAAAAATGTCAAGTGCAGCTTTGGCCAGGTGGGGGCAGCGTGAGGAAGCAGGACTGAGATGATCTGAGACACGGCCCTGCACACCATGCACACTCTGCTAATAGCACGGGGCGGCGCTGTGATAGAGCAGGCAGTGACCGAGTCATGCGTTTCGAGCTCTAACATGTACGTTTGTTCGTATTCCTCTCCCTCCCCCGTCCTCCTCCGTCTTCTCTCGTGTCTCTCAGCTCGTGAACCCCTTCCCACCTGGGACAAGCAGATCCAGTCTCTGTGTTTCCAAGTCAACAACCTGCTAGAGAAGATCCGCCAGGCCGCTCCAGAGTGGGCGGCGCAGGCTATGGAAACCCAGATGACCCAGTAACCATCTCCCAAACATTCCCCTAAACTCTTCAAGCCCCCTCCCGCCTCGGCATTTTGTCTTCCTGCTCCAAAATCTCACCACGGAAGCGCCCAAGCGACACACTCTGATATCATCGTCACTCTCTTCAGATGTTTCCCTTTTTTGCTAGATGTTTGGACAGCACTGTTTTTTTAACTCTTGGGCCACAGTGTTGCTCCTCTCTCAGAACGATGCCCGGCACCGCAGTGCTATTATTTAACCTCTAGATGTGACTTCATGGTATTTATTTCCTGGGTCTTATGGCATGCAGCTCAAAGGAGAGCTACTGCATCGTCGTGCTTGCAGTTAACAGCTTGCTTATGATAATTGACATGTTTGACGTGAGTCCAAGAACTCAAAGATATCAGTGGATTTATTGTATATTACAGTCGGTCTATTTAATACCTTTGCTTTCCAAACACAATTCTGATGTTTTTAATTTGATATGCCACATAGCAGCAAGACCTTGAGTACTTATTGATTCATTGCTTCATGTAAACCGATCTTATTACACACTGTTATGAAATTTCAGCAAAGGGGATTAAATTTGAAGGCGAGAAGAAGTGTCCCGGTTGTGTCATTTTAGAACCAAAAGCTAGTTCGCTTGCTCCTCCAGCAGCGCTTCGTTGAAATGTTCCATTATTTTATCGGCATTCATTCAAAGTCATGAGGTGCAGTAACTCTGTAGACTCCTCGTAGTTCGTTTTCCTGCAGTTTTCTCAGCAAGGTCCGCTCTTAGCCACCAGTAACTTTGTCCCGGTTTCCCTGAGAGGAAAGTAGAGCAGTCAGAGAGCTGATCTATCGCAGGGTTTCGTATTTAGGAAGTTTCAAATTCAGTCCAAGCGTTTTGTTTTGGTGGTTCTACCTGATGGTCTCACACAGCACACACTCGTTGGGGTAGGTGACTCCGTTGGACCCACACACAGGCTCAAAGATGAATGGGCATCTTGCCACTTGGTAGTTGTAACATCCAGGCTAACGAGATGAATATGGACAACTGAGTGAATAGCATCATGCATTGAATACAAATAACTCCATGAGTGCAGTTCAAAGTTGTTTTAAAATGTATTTCCTGTTACATCAGACTACAGTCAGTGTATACAGTATGTTTATTGTGCCACATATCACAGAGCTTTTCAGAATAAAGTTAATACATTACCTGCTTGTAGTTCAACCCTTGCACATCTGATAAAGAACATGATGACAGACACAAGTTGTGTTAGTCTGTTTACAGGAGCACACATCCAATGGATTAAATGAATATCTAGTGAGTTTACTTACTTGAGAGGCAGGATATAATGAGAACAACAAGGAGAGCGCGTTTAGCGGACATGGTGACAAGCTGCATTGTATGTCTGGCGAGCTGAAAGGACCCTCTCTGCCAATGGACGTTTCCTCGTTCCGTGTCAAAGTCCTCTATCGATCGCAATCCCAACATTTGCTCTCTCTCTTTCTCTTTCTCTGTCTTGCTCACTCTCACACAAGCGAGCGCTCTCATTCTCTCTTCGTGTGTACGGACCAAACCCTTGTTAACGTTGGATTTCAAAGCCCAACACTTGATGCACACATGAAATATGTTAAAATGCCAAAACATTGAATTTAACTGCTCAACAATAGGCACTAACGGAGACTTCTTGCTGGTAAAATATCACTATCCAAAAGTGTAAAAACAGATCTCCGATCGATGAGGAAAGTAAAAAAGTATTTAAAATGCCTTTATTAAAGGGGCACATCATTAAAAACATGACCAATGTGTATCAACCAGGCCAGGTTTTCATCTTTTAAGGACTGACTATACATAGCAGCTATAATAACGAACCTAATATGTATTTGAAGCTATAACTGTCTGGCTTATGTGTTGATTGTAAACATAAAAAGTAGACCTGTATTTAGATTTGAAATGACGTCAGTGATGGAAAGGACAGTTATAGAAGACACGCTCCATCTGCGAGTCCCACTGCTCAACAAGCTGTACATCATTCATTGCACAGTATACTCAAATCGGGCTGACTGTTATAGAGACATACAGATGAAATCATAGTAAATCATTACAGTATATATGAAACATTGTTCTCCACCCTCCCTCCAGGTTTGTCCCGACCTACTAATGTTTAACTGCCTGACTGGAACCGATGAATCACATTTCCTCTGAAGTCAGAGGGCAGGAGTTGACAGAAAAGATCACACAAGGATAGCCGACTTGAATTAAACATCATTTATAGATCATCTTGTACATGATACATTGGAAATCCTTTCTTAAATAAGTTGACATCTTTATCAGAAAGAAATCTGGAAGAAATCTGGACTTCTCGGGTGTCATGGCAGCATCTAGGAGAGACAAAACATGAATTAATATATAAAATAGAGTCACATCAGATTGAGGTGTATGTGTTACACCACGGGACCTAACCTTTGTTCAATTTTGTCATGAGGGGAATGTCATCGGGTTGGTTTTACAGCGCTGTAAACATGAATGAGGATGGTGGGTGTGAGCCTGCGTGTTCAGACGCCAAAACCTCACCCAAATCAGAAAATGCCTTGGTCCTTCCTGCGATCGATATCTCTCTTCAGCTGGCAGAGGGAACAGCATGGACAAAACAGGACCGCCATGTAATCACTACACAAGGATCCCTGGGAACAAACCAAAAAAACAAACAGTTAATGCAGGAAGGAGTAGTTCCAACATGACGCTCGCTTCTTCTGCGTTTTACATCGGAAGTCGGAGTCACATGAACATACACTACCAGTCAAAAAGCTGGGACACACCTGTGCTGTGTTTTGCAAGCCATTTTGATCTAAAGGCTTCTGCTTAAATGCTTGAAATTAGTTTTTTTTTAGATAAATATAAATAGTGAAGTTGATGCATGATGCATGAGTTTCTTTCCAAAGCCTTTGCCTTTCCATCAAGGCAGAGGGCCGAAGAATCTAAAATATGAGATCAGTTTGTTTGACACTTTTTTTGGGCACTGCATAATTCCTTTTGTGTAATTTCATAGTTTTGATGTCTTTATTGTTATTCTAAAAGGTGAAAAATAGCAAAAATAAAGAAAAATGTGTGTGTCCAAACTTTTGACTGCTATGTGTGTAGTCATATTTCTATAAATAGAAGTGTATATATGCGTATATATAATTGAGTGAGCATCAATCAATGTGAGCGCAGGAAAATCTGTGTATTCCTCAGGATGGAAGCTGCGTGTGTGTTTTAATATATATTTCAGCTGCAATGGCCAAGCCAATTGAAAGAAGACTGTGAAGCCGCATAGTGTGTTCATACGTTGTTAGTGATTTAAACTTGTGTTTGCTCATTTGTTTCCTGCCTGTTTGTCAGATTCACAGTATGGGGCTTCATACTGTCTGCCGCTCTGCCTACTGTGTGTGTGCTGCAGCGGCATGAGAACAACCACAGCTGAAGTTAGTGAGTACCTACAGTACCACTACCCTTTTGCTATTGCAATGTCAAACGGTCATATGTAGTAAATCCTACAGTCAGTTGTAGATATCCAGTGAAAACCTACATTGATGTTGTATCTGGTGCGGTAGACGCTGTGGATGGCCATGCTGATACCACACAGGCAGCACTCGTCCATGTCACTGGCGACGGAGCAGCCCAGGCAGGGGTAGCACCACAGACCACAGCAGCCTGGGACAGAAAAACACATAACAATACAGAATATATTTCATCAGAGGTGGAAAGTACATTGACTCAAGTAGGCCTACAATCTGGTAATGGCCCTTTACTTGAGTATTTCCATTTTGTGAGACGTTCTGCTTTTCCTCCACCGCATTTCAGAGGGAAATATTGCACTTTGTCCTCCTCTATACCGGCTGTAGTCACTAGTTGCTGCAGAATAAGGTTTTACATGCAGAACATACAGTATTCACTGTGTGAGTGTATAACCTCATACAGTAGGAGCAGTTAGACCTACATTAAAATACTTCTTACAGGCTAATGCTTTAATAGTTTAACACTTTTACTTTGCATACTTCGGTACATTTAGCTGCTAATACTTGTATGCTTTTAGTTGAGTACAATGCTGAATGCAGGAGTTTGACTTTTAATGAGGTGTTTTTCCATTATGCCATTGCTACTTTTACTTAAGTAAAGGATTTGAGTTTCCACCACTGTGATTCATGCTTAACAACTGCATGTTTGTATAATTGCTGTATTCATAACAGCAATTACATTTGAATCTACAAAAGAAAAAGGAAAGGTCTCCCCATACGGAGAGAAGGCTTACAAGTTCCAAGGTCAGTGCAGATGTCACACAGGCCGGTCTGGAAGTCAGAGGGAGCGTAGGAGCCCGGTTGGTTGGTCACAGCCATGGTCCGGATGAAACGGGGCTTCTCTGCAGGATGAAAAGGGCTTTTCTCACTGGTCATTAACGCTGCTTCCTATCACTATATACTCTCTTGCCTTGGCAACACTGAACACTGAAAATCACTGTCTTCCATAACAGAGATAACTGTAAATTAGGCCTCTCTCGAACATCAAACACGGTGGAAAAGGAACAAAAGTTATCTGTTTGGGGTTTCCAGTCAAGCAGGAGGTAAGGAGGTAAGTCTTACCAGATGGTGGGAGAGTTGAAGGACGGTGCTTGGAAACTGGCTGGACGCTCCTTGAGGACAGTGTGAGACTGGCGGCAGTGTGAGTCTTTATATTAGAACCTCTCACGGCAGATGGCAGACGTGGGCACAGACTTTATCACCACGGGACTATTTTATTGTGTACAGACATGTACAGCAAACAAGTGACTAAACATGCCTACTAACTCCGCATTATGGCCCACATTAGATTAGATCAGATTAGACATCTTTATTGTCCACACACGGAAAATCGTCTTTAGCTTCACAGACTTTTGGCTTCACAGACATACATACACTAAAAAACCTCCTCTGCCATGGGTTAGAATACATGAGATGGGCCTGTAATAGTAAGCGGTTGGGATGAAAGTGCTAAAATATGAACAATTAGTAGCCTAACTATCTTAAACAAACACCGTAAAGACAGCAGCAGTCACTAATATCCGATAAAAGGTCCATTCAGTCACTAATATCTATTAAGACACTTCCTTCATTACAAACATACAGCAGGTCCTATACATTTTAAGTGAAAGTTTTGGGTTACATGGATGCAGAGCTATACACTGAGTTCCAATAAGTCTTACGTAAATATACATTTATGGCATTTGTCATCTGAAATATTGATGTATTAAGTCTCTCAGAGTTACAACGTTGTCGTTCTGCCAGTGCAATAAAGATTTTATTGATGCAGTTACCCAGCTGAGCCATTTCAAAGGTCAGCTCATGCTGGTTGTTGTGCTCTCTGAGGAAATAAGGGCACGAAAAAAATCTCTGACTGACAAGATGAAATGTGCTAATTTCCTCATTTGACCTCTTTTAATTGTTTTATTTTAGTGGTTGCAGTCCAATGTGGTGTTTACTCCAGCTGAGCAACACACAGGTGGTAAAGTTTTCTATTCAGAGTCTATCTAGGCTGTAGTGCGCATAATATCTGAGTAATAAACATCTGATAAAGGCTGGGTGCCTGACACGCCCGCATGCTGTGATTCTTCCTGAGCAGCAGAGAAAGTTGTGGTTTGCTTGAATGGATATGAGTCTCAGTCAGACAGAGAGATGCCATTTGGTGAGATACAGGCCTGTGTTCAGCAAGCGTGTTTAATATCTTATGAGGATGCTGCTTACTTATCAATATTGAGAAATTTGAAATCCGTGCGATGCTCGTTTGAGCCACACGGTGTCGCACCTACCCACCCCTGGGAGACACCTCAGCCCTGGCTGCAGGGACCCGGGCTGCTGCGTAACGAGCAGCTGGAACTGGGACTCTCTCACTCTGCAGCACAGTGGGCATGATTTCCAATCCCCTACAGCCTAAAGATAGACATGGACAAAATTATACAAAAATACACTCGGCTGCCATTAGTCCACAATCCACCGCAGACCCCTAAAAATAGGCGACGTGAACTTTTCACCAGACGGACCAGATGCCATTGATCTGAACAACAAGCCTTAAAACCAGGGCTTCAGCTGTGATGGTGTATTTCAGCAGTGTGTACTAACCTGCAGCTGTTCTCTACCTACACTGTGCGAGTTATTGATCCTCACTCCAGCCAGGTGATGTGGTGGAGGTGCAGAATAGTTTCCCCACATTTTTTTGGTTGAAATAATTCTTCATTAGGTAGTAAATTCACATCATTTTATTATTTTTTATTGGTACCAGGGTGATGTCAGTAAAATCAGGATATTTTTCTGAAAGTGTAATTGCTTTTTCTTGATACTGGTGGTCGTTTGAGGTCAGAGTTCACCCGCCTTTTTATTCACCACTACCTCACTGACAATAGCGAGGCCGACTTCTTGTGAAAATATTATTTATTGTTATTGATGTAATTCAGACATTGCGAAATAATACTCTGGGGGGGGATTATTTTTTTTTTTTAAAGAAATAAAGTTTATGTAACTCGTATTGCAGCCCAGCACTGATAGACATGCGCACAGCTGATGGAAGAGGCACATCTGCACTGACGTCACCTCCACCCTGAAAAAGCTGCCAATTTGAAGCTGTCCGGGACTGGGACATACCCGGTCTCTGCAATGTAGTGAAGGGAGCAACTCCAACCCAACTTTGCTGCTGTTGCATGCACTTTTCAAAGTAGTTTGTGGCATTTCGCAGAATACCCTCTGCAACCTCAACTAACTTCTGAAGCCCTCTGAGCCACCACACCAAGTCTAGATTATAAAGACGACAGATAGGCTGAAAATAGACCCTTCTTCTGGAGCAAGCCCGAGACTTTGAAAGCTGAGTCACTATTTTTGTAAGTAAAGACAGTGTCTTTGGTCCGAGGTGTAGCCTACTGTTCCTGTGTTTTGGTCTGGAGGGGAGAATCACATTGCAGTCACAGCAAAGTCTGAGGATGGCAAAACCCAAAAGGAGATGAAAAGAGGAGAGCAGAGGTTTGTGTGCGGAACTTCAGAGCAGCACAAGCCTTTTGTCTTGGGCTTTTCCTGCACAGTTGGACTGGAGCTGACAATGAGGATGAGCATGGTAACTATCTTTAACACTCAAAGTCTGTTTGAGAACGGGACGATCTTTCCGGCGGTTTTGATGGAGCAGATTAGACTGACCATTTAAATCCTACCACGGAGCAGACTGTTTACACACGAGCATAGCCAGTTGTGGGCTACTCTTCATATTCTCGGGACTGCGCTTTCTGCGACCTTTTTGTTTTGAGGGGGGGTTTAAGGAGAGACGATGCGTTAAAAAAAAAGAAAAGCCGGACCTTACGAGACAGTTAGCTGTAGAAGTTTACACGGGTCGTACCGGAGTGTCAAAGCGCTCGCTCATGTGTCGCACCCGCACCGTTACAGGTCCACATCTGCCCGTCGGCTCGCGCAGACAAACTCACCAGTCACCCGCTTGACGACAGAGCGTATTTCACACGTTTTTGCGACACAAACCTAACGCTCCAGTGATGTCACGCGGTTTATTTTGATTCGCAGGGCCGTCCCGAGGAGTCGCGGTCGTATTTGGGGTACCGGTGTAATGCACGCGGGCCGGGTGCCAACTGTCTGGGTCAGAGTGGCCAAGTAGGTAGCGCCGCTGTCTGGGCTCGTGCAGCAAGATGCGCGTGAAACACACAAGTTTGCCAACGTCCTTATTCCGAGCCCTTCCGGACCCTGTGCAGGTCTCTCATCCGTGTCCGGACTGCCTTGCCCAAACCGTGACTCGTATTCGGTGGACATGATGCATCCCCCGTGCAGCTCGGACCCTCTGACGTTTGTGTTTGTAGTGTTCTGCACATGCCGCGGTGAAGTGTGTCAGTGAGTAGACTGTAATCTGCTTTTCTTTGATATCATCTTTGACTAGTCAGCACAATGTGAGAGGCGCAGCTATGGTTTATGCATTACTGTTATAGTTATTACACAGACAGGACAGTTTGGTACACTGTATTTTAAGTCCATTAGTAGGTAATATGTCCACCCCAATAGCTCAGTATTTCAGCTCACTCAACAGTAACTAAAATAACTGTTCTTTTGGGTCTGAATTTTGATCTAGCTCCCTGTTTAAGTGTCATTAAATGGCATAACAGGTTCAAGCCCTGAATCCAGCTCACGTCAAACTTGATGAAGCTGTAAACTTGAGCTATGCATTGCAATAATGTGCTGAGCTTTGTGTTAGGTTTGTGGGTAAGTTGTGGTTTCTTGTTTTCATTCATTCAGAACGGACTGCAGCACGGTCAGGTGAAAAACTCTAGGAAATGCAAAGTAGTTTAACCTCTGAGCGATTCCTTCGCAGGAATGCAGATGGATTGGCCGAGACAAGTTTCCAATATAGATCTTCGTCGTTGGAGTTACCCCTGAAGTGACTTGGGCTGATGGATTACAGTGTTGCCTATGAGTCGCTGACATGAATTCAGAGGCGAGCACCAGTGAGATGTGGAAGTGTTCGCTTCCAGGAGAAATCTGAGACCTGGATGAGCTATCAAGCAGAGTGAGAACATTTCACAGCGAAGGAGACAAACCATGGACTTGTTATGGTGTGGCATCGGACTGATCGTGTGCTTTTAGCCTGTTTGTAGCACCCTCTGCCCCACCCCATGTCAGATCTTTCTCTGAATTATGGAAATTTTGTGGAAGACGCTGACTTGGACACTGAGCCTGGTGGTGATGGCTGCTTCAGAATTTCAAAGCGTCAACAGACTGTCACACAGCTCCCAAGGTAATGATGTTGCCGGATCTCTCCTCTTGGTGCCCAGACAGGTGCATGGTTGCTGATAGTTGGTCGGAAAGACCTTGAAACCTCTTGTGACCTCAATGTTTTGATTTCCACATGATTGGTGGGCTGAATACACTGTCTGTCATGACCTATTTTCATTGGAACGATGTGAACTCTCCTCTCCTCTCCTCTCCTCT
>OMOV01098077.1:0-11678 GCA_900312565.1 Beryx splendens | reverse complement strand
CACACGACGCTCTTCCGATCTGTTATTTCAAAATTCATCAGCCGTATCTTATTTATCGATGCTATTCTGTCATATGCCTTACTACAAACCGGCTTTTAATGGATCATTTCATACTACATGTGCACATAATATAGTTTAGGTACAAGGGTTAGACCGATATTGATATGAACACTGACACAAATATTTTTGGATAGAAGATGAGTCAAGTATAAAGAAGAGGATGAGGGCCACATGTGAAAATGTTATTTGACTTCTGAGTTTAAAGTCAGAATTCTGAGAATAAAGTCAGAATTCAAAAATTCTGAGTTTAAATTCAAATACATTCTTCACATGTGGCCCTAATCCTCTACCGTAATATGTTTAAATTTCATTTGAAACATTTTTGTTCTAAAAGATTCTACAACCATTCAGTGATTCTCCAAAGATGTTCTGGTAATACTGATGGCAAGCTGTTTTTCAGCTGCTGTATTGTAATGGGAGCACCCATAAGAATTTTGTCAATGTGGTTTTTGAAGGCCAATATCAACGCTGATATTTGGGGACTGAAATTAATATTAATATTATTATAAGTATTCAGTGTTTCCCTCAAACTTTTATTCTTGTCAGAATGGAAAACCTTCTGAAACAGCATTTTTCCATTGAAACCCAGCAGAACTACTACTGCTATATACTATTACCACTACTACTGCTAATAATAATAATAATAATAATAATAATAATAATAATAATAATAATAATAATAATAATAATAATCATGGATACTTGTGTGGAATCTGATCAAAATGTCTCATTATAAACAGCTCAGGTTAAAATCCTCCCATAGACAACCAGTGTAATATTGATCAATTGTACAATAAATATGTACAATTGATCAAACTGAATCATAACCATCATATCAGAGGTAGATATTTAATTCTTTAATTTAAAAGGCCCCATGTATCAGTGTACTCTAGTATGTCCTATGAAAAGCTTATTCATAAGGATCCTGCTCCATTCTCCATAACACTGATAATGTGATGAGGTCGACCATAATGGGATGTTAATGGTTCCATTCTGGTCCAGCTGTGTCTCAGTCTCACATCTGGGTGTTGGATCGTCAGACCTTCCAGACGATCATGATGAGGACCACCCAGGCCAGACATGAAGAGTACTTCAGCTTCCTGCGCAGGTACAAAGCCTGAGAGGCTCCGTCAGCCGCATCTCATCCATACAGAAACTGGTGTTTTGATCACTCGAGCCAGTACAGGAACACTGAAGGCCCAACTGCAGTCGGCTGATGGCTGTTTTGAATTTAGAATTGCAATATCTCAGCTTTCCAAATGTCCATGACTTCTCCTAGATCAGATGACACAAACTAGTATTGTAACATTTTCTAAATCACACAAGGAAACAGTACTTTTCATCATATTTACCCCCTTCAAATGATGGCTCAAAAAATCATTGCCTTGCTAGTGATAAATCACTGTACACCAATTACATATTCACCCCTTGAAGCAACTGATAATGTCAACATGTAGGCTAAAAAATATCCATTTAAATAAGTCAAAAATGCCTGTATATTATAGGCAAAGTTATTATTACATCATTACTTCAAAATGTTACACCTGAAGTAGCTAATAACTGCCAGAAGATAATAATCTGATGTTATCCAGCTACTTATTACATTAACAGGATTACATTTTTAAACCATTTGGAGAGACAATTTGTTACATGTTCTGGTAGTTATGACATTATCAGTTGCTACACCCCTAATCAATATCTTTATTTATTTCTCTGAAAGCGTGTCTCTACTCAGAGAACTACCGGAGGAGAAGCTAGCTAAGATCGTTGATTGTCTTGAAGTTGTAAGTCTGCACAAATTACGATTTGTCTTTGTACATATTTCCATTTCCTTTACAAATGTGATTCTGTACAGTGTCTGTTTTATAATAAAATTGTTTGACCTCTTGTTTAGGACTATTTCGATAAAGGGGAGTATATTATTCGAGAGGGCGAAGAGGGGAACACTTTCTTTATTATCGCAAAAGGAGAGGTGAGCATTTTTTTCTCACTCCAGTCTCTTGCAACCTTTAGTCTTGACATATTTTTTTTTCAGTACATATCAAATGATTTATCTGAAAACCTCAGTAAATGAATCTCAAGCATCTCACGGCCTGTTTACTTTTAACTGGAAGACTTTGGAAGACCGACTAATAGCCTTTCAAAAAGTGCAGCAGCACAAAAGATCGCTATCTGCCAATAACCACAATCAACCTAGTAAAAAACACAACAGACAACAATCCAACACTAAGATCTAGAAAAGGAGTTCTTGCTGTGCTAATTCTGATGGTTTCTGGCTGTAGGTATCAGTCACCCAGACCACAGAGGGCTTTACTGAACCGCGGGAAATCAAGACCCTGGGGGTAGGAGACTACTTTGGAGAGAAAGCCCTCATCAGGTACAAACTCACAAAATAGTCAAGCATGACTCAGTGTATTCATAATGTGAAGCCATTATGGTTGAGAGCAGAGTAAGACCCTTCAAAGAATAAAGCTGGGGACACAGTGGAGGTTTTTAAAATTGTTAAAATCCAATCCGATTTTGAAAATGCATCTCCGCAGTAAATATGCTCACACTACACGATTAGGGAAGGACGGGGCATCACACACTTAAAAGATACAGGGGAGAACAGAGCACGTTGTCATTTGCTCATTGGTGCGTTTCTCAGCCGTGCCTTAGATATAATATCATTTTTTCTAGCTATATTAAGCTCTTCTCTAAAAATTGTCATTTTTACATTATGAATAAATTACTGGAAGTGTCTTAAAATAAATGCATTCCAGATGTCCGGTCCAGATGTGTAATATGCATTCAATGCATATTGCACATCTGGACACATTTCTGTATATTTGTTCTCCCATCTGTACACCTGATACTGAATAGCTAGCGATGAACTCTCACACATCCGCTTCAAACCTGTCAGTCTGTCAAGACAATATGTATTTATTTGTTGTATTATTCACAGTAGGGGTGCAACGGTTCCGAAAACTCAGGGTTCGTTCCTATCATGGGTTCAGTTCGGTACGGTGTACAGGCCTGTATCTGCTGCACTGAGCAGGGAAGTACAATTACAAATTCCAGTTTGCACAATTTATTTATCTTAAGTTTTCCTGAATGAAAACTTTTTCACTTAAAAAAGCAGTCCAGTAAAACTAAATCAACAGACTTTCTTTCAAAAGTAAATACTACTGGATCTTTGTTATTTTAACATAAATGATCCCTGCATCGTAGGCTACTAGTGCAGTGGCCGTTCGCCCCGCTGCTGCACAAAGCGCTGTTCACTTGTTTATTCAAAGTTTATTAATATTGAACGTGTCGCATGTCCAAATTACACCAAATCCAACACTCTGTCCTCGGGTCCCCAGCAATACACCCGCCAACCGGATGAAGTTCTCGAATCTCGACATACCGTATGTGAAGGACACACATACTTACACACATACACACGTACAGACAGACACTCCTTGCTTTAGTAGAGAGACGATGATGATGTAGGCCAACAGCAACATCATTGCAACATAAAATGCAACCTTCAGTGACTTTACTCCACGGCATCAGCATAAAATGCAACTTAAATCATGTACCTTAGGTCTACCTGCTGAAGTCTTCCACTAGGCCAGTAGGCCTACTGAATAGGGCTACAAATCTTTGCTATAAACACCCAAATAGTGATGCGTGGGTTAACCCGTGGCTCCCGCAGGAGGGGCGGGTCGGGTTGATTGAAGATAATATTGAGAACGAACGAGCGGGTTCGGATGTCGACGTGTAGGATCGGGCGGGCGTGGGTAAAAAAAAACAACCTGAGCCTCGCATCATTACCCCCGATGTTTTAGTTACTGCTCCGTGCCTGTCTGAACTCAGTGAGAGATCGCTGCTGCGGGAACAAAAAGTTGTTTTGGTCCTACCGACTCTCTTACTCCTCTCCTCTTGCTGTGTGTGTGACGTGAGTGAGTCACTCACGCAAGCAGTGCGCCACAGAAGAGCCCGACATCACACCGCCGCAATATCGACACGGAAGCCACAAAATCAAAAGTTGGTCAAATTGATCCAAATCGATCTCTAATGCGCCGATATGCGCATCACGTCATGTTTGTCATTTGGCGATTCACAGACCAGCAGCGCAGCAGCAGCAGAGTCTGAAAGTGAAACTTAAAATTCCACAATTTGCCCGCGACGGGCTGCAATGTAATCTGACTGGGCAAATGTGAGAGTTGAGTTGTTGCAGGAAGACTATTCAGCCATGACTTGGAGAACGTTTTAGATAACACTAAGCAATGCATTCTGTACTCCAACACAACAAACTCCTCCTGGCACTCTCTCCAACTCTCACTCACGTTTCCACCGTTGTCTTCCTGCAACAACTCAACTCTCGCGAGACTTGGAGCAAGACTTCTCCTTGAGCGAGACTTGGTTACACATAATAACAAACAGACTGGATCAAGCGAAAGGTAAAGAAATATGTTTTATTTCTCTGTAAGGTCCTTTCTATAATGTTGTCAGACACTTGTAATAACAATCTGAGCCTGTCAGCGGCAAAAACAAGCACTTTTAGTGGACTTACATTGAGGGTGCACATTTGCCCCATCGGATTACATTGCAGCCCGTTTTGCGGCACCGGCTGAAGTGCTCTCGCCCAATACTGGACCAATTTCAAAATTTGTTGTCCCCATTAGTCACTTAGACACAAAAAGATGGGGAAATGGGGTCCAGGTTGAAAAATACCGAAGTTTCCCTTTAACATGTAAGGCATTTAGCTGACACTCTTACACAGAGGGACTCAGAATAAGGTTATATAAGGTTAGTCTCTGCCATCCTGAACAAGAGGGTGATTCCACCATTAAGGAAACAGGAGAGGAAATACCAACTTCCCCTTTCCACTCAGGACACACTGTGCCTTTGCTCCAGTGTGAACTGATCTTCCCTCAGCAAACAGTACAAATGATCCTTCATGTTGCAGCCCTCTGGCTGAGAGTTTAACATACTTTGCCACCCAGTTTGTTTGATTCTAATCATAAGCTGTGGGTCGTTTTAACGCGTTAGTAGGCTGACAAAGACATGCTTCACCACAGTGGAATCATATTAACAGTGCTGTACATGTAGGTTTGTCTTGGTTTCACTGCCACAGTTGTTTGACTGAACTTTACATGTATCTTGACAGTGAGGACGTACGCTCAGCCAACATCATCTGCAGTGAGAACGACACACAGTGCTTGGTCGTGGACAGAGAGTGAGTAGCTGCATGATGCTCACATGGCATGGTTATGCTCAAGGGCTGGACCAATATATGGGCCCACTAGCTGAATTTGGATGGGTACCGTGGGTGTCTAACAGCCGTAGCTGAAGCTGTAGAGAATGGCTTGGAATTTAATAATATTCCTCAAAAGTTTAATAAGCATATTGCAAACAATCATGGACTGTTTTCTGCTGCTAATTCACACTATAACTGTTATATCTCTATTCTCATTTCCGCTCAGGTGGGACATTGCGTTGACTCATTAGCGTAGTACATCTCATTCAACATGTAGGCTACACAGACTTATTTGAGGAGCTGAATAATGAGCTGTGCACTGGCAAGGTTTCTGCATTCCTTAGTGTCAGTGATACGGACAGAGCCTTCCCAAACCTGGTGATCTCATACAGATGCTTTGCAACTGCATCACTAATCTATCACTCACGTCTGCTTCTATCATAGAGGTCCATTGGAGAATTAACTGTGCACAAATAATGTCTAATATAACAACAACTAGAGTTTTAGCTTGAGAAAGGTCAGCTCAATTAACCTCAACGCACTTAGCTAGCTAACTAGGCAGCAGGCTCATTTAGCAAAGCAACTAATGTTAACGTTAACATGCACCTCACAGTCTACTAACGCTAGCCTGTAGTAGATACAGCATCTTATCTAGTATGAAAATAGTCTGTCTCAAAGGACTCTAGAAAACAAGCCTACCTAGATCTAATTAATTATGTCTACTCAGTTCTGTTGAGATGGACAAGTTGTACAGTTAGAAATGCAAACAGCTGTTACCCAAGAGCTGAGGACATCCCATATGGCTGTCAGAGGGTGCGTTACGTCACCTGAAAGTCCTCTATATAGGATATACCAGACTATTACTGTGAGCAGTGCCCAGGCTGAGCGCTCTTTATTCACCTGGCATGACTGATAAACTTCCCTGCGCTAAACGATGAAGAAAGCATGTTCAGATATCATCCAGTCAATATCGGAGGTTGCTATCTGACCACAACTACTGTATGTAGCAAACCACACACACACACACACACACACACACAGACACTGAAATGAGAGTGTCCCATGACTTTCATGTTGCTCCCTCTCTCCAGCAACTTCAACCAGATGGTGGGAACCTACGAAGAGCTGCAGGCTTACCTGAAGGAATATGTGGAAGAGCTTTCCCGGAGCGACGAGAGGAGAAATGCTGTGTGAGTGGAGAATATCATAGAGACTACAAACCACGCACACACACACACACACACACACACACACACACACACACACACACACACACACACACAGCTAAAACACCAACTCAGCCATTTCAATTAGAATCACCAGTTACAGTAAATGTACAGAACTTTGCCTTAATGTGATTGGTGCAGAGACACTTCAGTAATTTCCAGCACAAACGGATGTACTCATGTATACTGTACGTGTACGTGTACGTGTACATGGTACAGGTTAAGATTTGGTTTCCCTGATCATGTAGAAACAGTTTAGATGGGAAGCTATGAGTGCAGGGGAGCATTCAGATCCAATGTTCCCTCTAAACTGATAGTGTGGTGACTTATAATTAATCAAACTGACCAAATAATGATATCCTGTCAGTCACCACTCACTGCTCTTCTTTGACCCCAGGAAGTTAGTGGATATAAGCAGGTTTGGGAGTTTTGGTAGTAAATGATATTAGATGCAGGGTCTTGGCCATAGCTTGGGGCAGTGCTTTTCAACCATTTGCAGATTTTAATTCTGACCAAAGATTACACTAAGTCGTTTCACTGATTAGTAAAATCTGGTTGAAAGTGTACTAATTCGTAAAATCAGCTGCTGTAGTGATTGGTTGGGATGAAAACATGCATGCAACTCTTGGGTCATGATGGCTCAGGGTTTGGTGAATTGACGCCACTGCCTACAAATGCAGTATGCATTTGTTACTCTTTATGGATATCGTACGTACTATATGCATCCCGTTCTCTGATCTCTCAGACCCCAGTCCCCCCAGATTGACCCTGCACATGCCCAGGAGCTGAGGAGGCTGAAGGAGAGGACGGCTCTCCTGCACCCCCATCGACCTTTTCAAGAGCTCGAGGTCGTAGCCACACTGGGAATGGGAGGATTTGGACGAGTGGAGCTGGTGAGAAGTATACCAAATGCTGATAGAGTCTGAATGAGGCTGATTGGTTAATATCTACAAACATAGTTGTTATATGTACACTGGAGACACGTTGCATTTATACCTTCTTGTTAAAGTGGTGATCCGCAAGATACGTGTTTTCTTTTGTTAATGTTTTCTCCATCTCTGTGAGTAAGCGCTCACTGCTGTGGTGTGTCTGCGCTGCTCTTCCCAGAGATCACCTGTCAATCAAACAGTGTCCAGTACTGTCACCTCTTTTTCCTTGGACTTTCTGTTTATTGACTTCCTGTAGGTGGCGCTCTTTTCTTTGTCTGTTCAGCCATGGTGGCTATCACTGCTCATGCTAACTACCGAGTTTTTCTTCCATTTATTAACTGGAAACGTAAAACGCATCACTTCCTGTGCACCAGAGGATTTTTCCCAGGAAAGAGCTACCAGACGCTGGCTGTTTAGAACAACAAATGGAAAAGCTAGCGCAAGTAGCAAAGTTGATATTTATTTAGATGAAATTGTTGCACATTTTTACTTTAATGTAGTCAAATGTGGCTCGTTTGGGGGATTGGATATTTAGTGTGTCTTGTCTAGGTCTGAAGTGTTTTTGACCTGATCCACAATGTGATAGCCCAAGAGGCATGTTAATTCCAGGTTTAATGAGGGTCTCAGGGCCTTCCCAGTATCGCACTAATTAAAGTTAGTGTAAGAGTTTTTTGGATTCTATAGTTCCTTATAAATATGCAGCATACACACACACATTCGATGTTTCATACAATCCACCTGCGTACAACATCATCATGTTTCTAGTATGGGTTGTTCCTGGTAGGAGTCTAACTGCAGCAGTGATTGCTGCTCATTGAGCTCTTCCCTGTTTCTCAGGTGAAGCTGACGGACGAGAACGTTACGTTCGCTCTGAAGTGCATCCAGAAGAAGCACATTGTGGACACCAGACAGCAAGAACACATCTACTCCGAGAAGAACATCCTTCAGCAAACAAGTTCACCATTTATAGTCAGGTGTGGGCCACACACATAATGGTAAACGTCAGGTCTGGTGTCAGCTCCATTTTGCACCAACATTCAATAATGATACAGGAAGAAACCCATTGCAGAAGAGCCAGAGAGACCAATTTGTCCACCCACAGTAGCCTCAATAGACCAGAATGCAATGCAGCCATATGTTGTATTTTGAGTAAAGAGCGAAAGGCATTCTGGGAAATGTAAGCAGAAGTACATGAGGCACGTTGAGGGAAAGTGGGTACACCAAAAAAGTAAATTATAAAACGGATAGTTCCGGTCCTTGATTATGATTGGCTGAGCCGCGTTCAAAGCTGTTTTAAAATACTCTATAAACACACACCCGTGACTGCATCACATCAGTGTGCCAAACATTGTTTCAAAATGTCAGATTTTGTTGTCAATTTTGATTTACTGGGTGGGCTAAGCCTGGAGGAGTGGTTGATAGAAATGGACAGGATGGTGGAGGAGAATAAACAAGAAAGGAGACATGCTGAAATTAATGAGAGAGACATTGAAGAGCTGGAAAAGTCAAGAAATGAAGCCGGGATCATTAACCAGACTATGTGGTCCACTCCCTGTTTTAAATCAATCACCAAAATGGCGCTAAACCAGGCTCTCCGTCAGTTTTATTCCACTGTGAAAAATGGGAGAGGTGAACCCTATGGTTTCAGCAGTTACGTTGGCCTATGTGCGGGGCTTAACTGGTACATCAGTGATCCACCGATCAGCCGATCCTGGTGTCTGTTGAAAGATCCGGAGTTTATCACTAGCAACAATGTTCCATCCCACCACCAAGCGTTAACGGAGGCAGACTTTCAGAAAATCAAGCACTCTCAGGCACTGAATCCAAACACATCTGCGGGTCTTGTCAACAAAGTCTGGTTTGATGTGCAGCTGCATGGGACGCAGAGCTAAAGAGGGCAACTGCCAACTGAAGCCCGAATCATTGATCATCGCCAGGACGAAAACGGTCAGAAATATGCAACACTGTCATGCAACGAACCCACAAAGATGCTGGCGAAAGAAACAAAGAGAGCCTATGGGGATTTATGTTTGAGCAGCGAGGGAACTCACTGTGTCCTGTCACTTCATTGGAGAAATACCTCTCACTGCTGCCGCCCAATCCACCGGCCTTTTATCTCCATCCAAAGCGGACAAACTACACTGTCGATTTATGGTAAGTTAACGATGTAACTTTGTTTTTTGTCAGGCTACAATGTAGCTTGGTTACGCTACACTGTAACAAAAATGATATGGCTGGCAGTGAGCGTAATAGTTGCCGATGGTAGATGTGGTTATAATGTAACTGCAACATGATGGGAACATTTTTTTTCTTTCTCCTAACGTTAGGTAAACTAGAGAGCCCATAAGGGTGAACTTCCTTGGCTCCATGTTGCCATGGATTTGTAAAGCAGCCGGCGGCACCAAGACAATCTACACCAACCACTGCTTGCGAAGCACCGCTGTACAAAAACTCTCTGATGCTGGCCTAGAGGCGAGAGAAATCATGTCAGTGAACGGGCATACATGTGAACTGTCCCTGCAATCTTACTGCACCCAAACTACAACGAGAGAAGATGCTGGAGCAATATCCTTGCTTCTGACACCGCACAATTAAAACGCACCTGTCCCAGCAAGCAATAGATGTTATTTCAATGTCTTGGCTAGATATAGCCCCGATTTAGTCCAGCTATGTGTAACCCACTTGTAGCCAAAATGATCTTGAAATTGGTTAGATTTAGTTTTTGCCAGCGCAGATTGCGAGATGTATGATATTGTAAGCAAAGTCAACAGTGATTACAAGGTGCTTAGTTTCATTTCTTTGACATGGTCTGTGTGTAGCCATGATTCAGCTCCCAATTGGACCGGCTATTTGTAGCCCACTCCTAGCCAAAACTGTTTCATTGAGGTTTTTGCCTACGCAGTTTGTGAGATGGATAATATCCCATCATGTTTGCAATGTCAATAATAAATACAAGGTGTTAGTATAATTTCTTTGACATGGTCGATGAGTAGCCACGATTTAGCTCTGAATTGGACCGGCAACGTGTAGTCTGCTTTTTGCCCAGCCGGCGAAATCGAGCCTCCAACGCATGCGCAACAGGTGATATCAGTCCCACGTTGAGTAGTTTGACACAGGGCACGCGAGCTGCAGGTGAGTTTCGAAAAGACACTCCAATTTAAAATGCAAATGTATTTGTAAAGACATTATGCTTTTATCATTTGCATGCTAAACTGTTGAGTTTGAGGCATTGTGTATTCTCATAGATAGCTGGTTTTCGTATTTATACATACGAGCTGGGGGCGGGGAAGCCTGCACCCTAAGGTTAGCTGTGTTTGTTGAAAATGAAACACGTGCACAGTCAGGTGGCAAAGCAGGTTTCCCGTGCATTAGTCCTGTGACCTTGGTTATTTTTAAGACCCGTTCTTCTCTGTTTTTCCAGTCGAGAGGGGTGATAAGCTTCTGATGTTGCTAGCTAAATGGGCTTGGTGTAGCCCAGTGGTCCCCAAACTTTTTGTCAGGCCCCCTTCTATGATATAGGAACATTTACCGCCCCCCCCGTCATACTTCCTTACTTTACCTTTTTATCGGTCGTTGTGGTCGCGTTGTCGTTCACATTGCGGGGCGGTTTCCACCTGAAATCCGTGACCTGCAACCCCCCTCCCGCTGTAAAAATTGGCAGAAACGAAGCGGAGCAGTGACGCATTCCGTGCGGATCTTATCCGCTCAAGTTGAACTGTTTTCAACTCTTTGCGCGACGAGTCCTCTCCCTTCCATAGAAAATCAGTGTTTTGAGCAGAAACCACTCCGCAATGTGAACACAATGGTGGGGTGTCGTTCCTCTGTTCCCGCCCTACCGGGGGCGCCACCAGTTTGGGAACCTCTAGTATAGCCATTGACTGTATAAAACATGGACAACACGTCTCCAGCCAGAATATCTCGTTTCCAGGAGCTGCCGTCTTGCTTGTGTGACGTCATTTGGAGTCCGCGGCTGCACAGTAGAGTCGGGCGGCGGGATGACGGCCCACGGGACACGCCCCCTCAGCCATCCCGCCGTCTGACGGAGATTTGAGAGCGGGTGTCATGGCTGTCAATCATGACATTATACCCCCTTTTCGTCAAATAACTAATTAAAAACAAACATCAGAAAAATGAGCTCTTGAACAAACATCAGCGTGATAGGAACTACCTAAAATGACAGAAACCGTCTTTGGGGAAAATTTATTTGATGTGTACTTTGATTTTTTAGTTTGGTTA